>NQII01001287.1:3121-31814 GCA_002778355.1 Clitarchus hookeri
GATCTCCGGTTTCCCCGCCCCTTCATTCCGGCACTGCTCCATACTCACCTCGATCATCCTCCTCGGCTCTCAAGACCTCGCTGTTGCTCAAATCTCTTCACTACTTGAAAGGAGAATGGAATGCCGCAAGAGGTGAAATCTTTCGATCACGGACAAAATCATGCGCTTGCAATAGTGTTCGTGCGTTTGTGTTAGCGTGTAAATTCCTTGAACAATCAGATCCCCAAATTAATGTTTAAACTCTACGAACGGGAATGAAAGATAATTATAGGGCCTACATTTACGAAAGCATGCATTTAATAAGGCCGAATATAGCGAACACAGTTGTAAACGTAAGTAATGAACAATACACAGTACGTTTTTGGAGCATCTGTAATAAAGGACGGTACAGCCCTTAGCAAACATTAGGGAACACAAGACAAATTACATGCAACAGCACAGCACTTCGAAATTAATTTGATGGATTTGTATTAAACAAGAGCTTGGCGAAATAGAGATAAAGTTTTATNATTTGATGGATTTGTATTAAACAAGAGCTTGGCGAAATAGAGATAAAGTTTTATGAACCATATTCGGCCAGATAAGTTTAGATATAATGTATGCTGATGATAACTTGTTTTATGAAGAGACAAACCGTCTGAGTTAAACACATTTATTCATTAACATTTCTGTATGTTGAAGGCCGATTCTAAGAGCGTCGTATACGGAATTTAAAACTAATTAATTTCATAGTTAACATTAAAAATTGTATATTTATACAGAGGCATTAGAAAAATTCTTTCAAATGTTTGAGAAACTTTCATGACGGCTGCAAGAGTTTTAATTCGGAATGCAAGTCAACTGATACATTGCCATCAGATGAAGACTTTCAAAATAAATACTCGAGTTCACTATAATGTTATTGGGTCCAAAATAATTATAACAATCTTAAATGTCCCGTAAAGAGAGATTTTTAAATTAAGTTTCTCTATATACGAGCTCGTAAAGACTTTGAGCAAGCGCCCATCAAATTCAACGTCACCGTTTTTAGGGCAAGTTAACATGCATTTCTTCTCCAAACAATACATTAATGGCTTACTAAGCTGTATATCCTGTATGGCAGAGATCATTCGTTGCCAATTATACAAATGGAACAAAAGAACTAGGACCGAGATATAGCATTTCTTATAACTAAATCTAAATTATCCATCTGGAAATTGAAGTTTTGATCAACAGTGCCGGTTCTGCACATTATTGCTAATTTCGGATAGAATAAATCTGCCGCATGCATGCAACTCCTTCCTGCAATAAAATTCGGCTGAACACTTAGGAGAACACGCATGGTTGATTTATATTTGAGTCTGAGCGTGTTCTCGTATTAAGAATATAATATCTAGGACATACGGACTTCTGAAAACTAAGTAAATCTTCTGCATACGAAACTGTTGAAATGGTTAATATTTAAATTACGGATACACTGACTACACAACTATGGGTGCGACCCTCAACGCCTCATCGAGCTGCCAACTCTTGAAACGCGTTAAACTGTTATCAGTCCAACTTACGAGGCCATTCACGATAGGCTACCATTTTATCTCGCATTATCAGTCGCCATGCCAAGTCACAAGGTATGACCTTTCAACGAGTATTTCCTTGCATAAGAATATTCGTCTAGGCCAGTGGTTCCCAACCTTTTTGAGACCACTAACCCCTGAAAATTGTAGAAAGTTGTCTTTACCCTCTTTAAGAAAACAAACAAATTAAAATGTATCCACATTCATTAACAAAAATTGCACCTTAATATATAATTAATATAATAAGTTGAAAGTAAAAAAAGACGTAAAAAAAGTCAATCGACGGTTGGTATTGCTTTTTCTTTGTAAAATATTCTTAACATTTGGCTTTGTTTCCGCCAGGGCACATCACAAGTCGTGTTCAACATTCAATCTTGATGGTCTTCATGGCCACTATCGTTGAAAATCCACTTTCACGCCTATAAGTAGTAGCGAAAGGGATTAATATTCTAAGAGCTTTGTCAGCAATAATAGGGTATTCCCCAGCAACTTTTGCCCAACACGTTGATACCTCGTGGCTTTCAAAATCCACCTTCAATGTGTTGTCTTCGCGCAGGCCAAGGAATTCTACTTTAGCGGGTATATCGCTATCTGAGAAAATAGCTTCGTCCACTAAAAAAAAGTCTCGAAACCCACGCAGTTTGACGATTTCCTAAATTGGGAAAATAGTTATTGATGGAATTAATCAAGGAAGATACGTGTTGAGTGACGTCATTTGTGAATGCGCCTTTTTCATCATTTCTCAAGAGCAGCGTGGCTAAATCTGTGAACATTGATACATCCTCAACCTCAACCCTGCGTTGCTAGAGCTGAAGTTTTCAGACAAAACTGGCAACTTTATCTTGAGCTGTCAAAACATTCACCATGTTCCCTTGTAGATACAGGTTAAGCATATTTATATCTCCGAAAAAATCTGAGAGGTACGCAAGCTTTACAATAAATATTTTGTGTTATTTTCATGTGAAGTTCTCTCTCTTTTACTGTTTTGATCCTTTCCAGAAATAAGGCGATATCTTCTCGGAGTTCAAGTACCCGGTGCAATACTCTACCCCGCGATAACCAGCGTACTTCCGTGTGAAACACAAGCACGTCAAATTTGGCCCCAACTTCTTGGCATAGAACTTTAAAAATTCTTGTGTTTGTCGCACTACCTCTGATATGATTGACAATTTTTACAATGTCAGAGAATACGTTCATAAAATCAGGTGGAAGTGTTTTTACTGCCAAAGCATAACGACGTATAATGCAGTGGCTGAACGTGGCATGGGGAGCAACTGTCTTGACCAATGTTTGGAATCATAAATGGTGCACCATCTGTGCAAACGCCGATCAACTTCGACGACCATTTGAGTTCGTTGTCCTCTATAAACTTTTTTAAAGTTTGGAACACATCTTCTCCATGAGTAGTGGTGCTCAGTGATTCGGAAAATAAGTATTGCTCTTTTAATTGGTCATTTCTTATGTACCGAACATATAAAAGCAATTGGGAACAAGATGCAACATCTGTTGACTCATTTAACAGAAGCGCAAAGTAGGGGCTGGACTTTATTTCAGTGAGCACTGTGTCCAAAATATCCATGCTCATCTCTTCTATGAGACTTTTGATAGTGTTGCTAGAAAGCGATATTTGGTTTATCTTACCCACGTGTTGCTCTCCAAGAACTAGCTCCACTGCGTTCAGCAAACAGGGTTTGATAAGTTTCTCACTTATGGTGTGAGGCTTTTTGTCTCTGCAATGTGGAGAGCTATTCGATAAGAAGCCTCACGGCCAGCTTCATTTGAGTGAAAAAAAAGTGCCCGTTGAAACTATGCGCGAAGATTTTAGAATAGATTGTTTTCTTTTCAAAAATTCGAGATCTTTATCCTTGAAGCCTGAATGACTTCTTTCAAGGTGATCTTTTAATTTGCGTGGCTTCATTCTCTCCGAACTTAACACTTTATTACATAGCACACATTGAGGTTTTTCGATTCCTTGAACAATCATTTGAGTGAAACCCCATTGCAGATAAACTTCTTGGTATGACCGGTTTTTTTGGTAGGTGGCATGTTTTCTGAAATCAAGAGTGATATAAAAAACTATTTACGACTTAAGTATACTTGCGCCTTAAGCTTAATAATATACGATACTTATTTTATATATACCTACTTACTTGATTAGCTGCGTTTTCGAAACTTAATTCACGTGCAGAGCGTACTACTGGTTGGCCTGTCTCATCCGGCGTGAAGTGAACGCGTCTGCACTCGATGTAATTGATTGCTCGACTGACTGAACGAACGAAGAACACAAAAGCGTAGTCGTGCAGGGGTAAATACGCGCGCGGGGGGAAGCTAAGTGAGTGACTGAGCGCGGGAGGCGGCCAGTGAATCGCGTCGCACTTCATTCTAATTCTCAAAGCCGCGGGAAGTTTGAATGCATCGCGACGCCACCGTCCCGTTAATGCCCTCTGTGTGGCACCGCACTAAATAGCCTTAGCTAAACATCTTGCTCGTTACCCCTCAGGAAAGACGGTTTCACCCCCAAGGGGGTAATTACCCCAAGGTTAGGAACCACTGGTCTAGGCCTTTATCGGGAGGTTCAGATATTACCCTTAACCCACAACCGCGTCGGGAACGACCAGCTTACATCTGGAGCGCAGAAAGTGTTTCTGATAACACAATTATACCAAGCGTATTCGGTCGTACAATAATCTCTGTTTCATATAACTTGGCAATCATGACTTGGCAATTTCACGTATACGAAACAAACAACGTGCAATTTACAAAATTCCTGTATCAGCTGATGCACGAACGAACAAAAATTAATATTGCGTTGGCTATTCTGAGTGCACTGCCGACGCACATCAGACAAGCAGAAAATACGCACATGAAAAAAGAGTTCCTAGATTAATAAATACATTTTATTTTACGTGATCACAAAACAGCTGTTTTTAGTGTTACGAACTAAACTTCGTGCTAAAATAGTAATGTATCGGTGTTCAAAATGAAATGTACATTAAAACGATCCGTGTCCAAATGAAACGCAACTTCAAACCCTGGGAGTTATTTTCACGTCGTATCCCCACTCTCCATCCACCATGCCTTCCATACGGTGCGTGATATTAATTACAAAAGCCTACAGAAATATCACAGGATATTGCCGAATTATTTTTTCTAATAATTAGACGAAATATATTTCAAACTCGTGTCGTTTCGAGGCAGTAATAGGAGAAAATACCACTTTTAAAAAGACGGGATCAAGAGGCTGGCCAACGTGCTGCTACCTGCTGGGTGACGCGCTCGGCTCTCAACACGCCTTGTCACGCCAGCTGTCTCCCGAAGCACTGCCAGCTCGAAAAACAAAATAGCTTTCTTGTGTAAAATAACAAATTTACGAACATATACAAATGGTTTTATTTTTCCACGAGTTCAGTACAATTTTTAAAGTACGTAACATGTATTTACGTGTACAGCGATTTTGATTACTAGTAATTTATATTGGGCCAGTAATCGTTACTTCTACGTCCATTACACGCTATATGGTTCTCCCGTGAACCCATTTCCTTGTTTTCGTGTTGTTACTATGCTATATTAATAAAACGAAGAAAGTGGGACGCACGTAGGTAGTTTTTAAGCAATTCTTACGTTATTCCATGCCACAGCAGTATTACTGCTTTGCAATATTCGTTGGTGAGTTGNGGTAGTTTTTAAGCAATTCTTACGTTATTCCATGCCACAGCAGTATTACTGCTTTGCAATATTCGTTGGTGAGTTGTTGGCGAATGAAAGTACGTTGTCAAGCAAGTTCCCCGAATCACTTTTATTTCCAGTTATATGAGCTGTAACGTCCAAAGTGTGGTAAGAACTACAATTACCGTTAACATTTGTTTAGCGTTACAGTACAATGGCAAGTGCATTAGCAGGCAACTTGTTGATAAAATATACTGACTCCAATTGACGCACCAGCAGATAAATAAACAAAAAGTAAACATTTGGCGCTACTTTCGTCGAACTGTCAAAATCTTGTCAAGTTGCATGAGACAGAGAGTAATAGTGTGACATCCATTCTGGAGGTCGTGAATTTTATCCCGGCAGGCGGGTTACTCCACTAGTCTTGGTCTACTCCTATGTTTTACAACTGAATTCCAAGAATATGCTGATGCAGCACTTTAACACAGATCTTTACAGTTCCTCGCCCATTAGAACGAAATTGTAAACAAATGGCAGAAGAGAACATACATATAACGTCTCTAAGGAAATAACACACGCCAATGGAAGTAGTGTCACCAAGTAATGAGCTGTTTCGGGAAGTTAGGAATTTATTTTTTCCTTCCACATTTGCTCTATTATGGAGTCACTTTCACTTGGTAAAATACGGCGCGAAGGAATACTCAGTCACCTGTAAAGCTAAGAGTACCTTGTTCAGCTTCATCACTCCTTTCTGTAAGAGTTCTTATGCTGTGGCATCCCGAAGTGTGTATTGCTTCCCTCTTTTAGCTGATGAAACGTCAGGAATAAGCATTTTTTTGTTGGCATTTAAACTCAACAGTCATTTAAATGTCACTGAAATATGTAAATGTCACTGAAATATGTAAAAGTCTACGTAAACTGCTGCAAACCTAATATTTTCTTGTGCAGCTGGCAAACTGGAATGAGACAACTAAAATCAACATAAAAAAAAATAGGCTCTCACAACATGATTAACGATTCTTTAACACCAACGATGGCAACGAGTTGATAAAAAATGTTTGATACCGTAATGACTTAAGTGAATTGTGTAATGGTAATATTATAAATTAGTTGTTTGATAAGTTTTGTAAAAATTACACCCACCATACACTACAGTACAAACCGGCATGCAGCCTCCCAGTTAAGTTGGCAGGTAATAAATAAAATAGTTCTAAGACCTAACGTATTGAAAGTGTAATATTTAAATTTAAGGTTACTGAAGTCAGAAGTTTTTTCGTTTTATACCCACAAGAGCACGAATTTACATATTATTAATACACCTAATTTACTAAAAATTGCTTGGTTTCCATATGGGTGACGCATTCACAAAGTGAGACGGTCCATGGCAATGTTAATCTTACATATGGCGGAAAGATACAAAATGAGAGGGAAATTAGACACTAAGAAGGGCTTTCAAAAGTGCTCAATTAACAGTGAACAGCGTATAGTAACTATATTACATTTAAATTTTGTAACACTTTCACATTGTGACTTGATCCATATACATGGTCTGTGGCAATTTTAATTCCTATATGATGTTCATGGTAAAATGAACACTTTTGAAAACCCCGCTCAAGGTCTACGTGCATGAACACGTGTCTTCTCTCGCATATGTACAGCTTACATTCCCACGAGCCTGATCACTTTATTCATGCGTCTGTAAACTTAAACCGTGAAATAATTACGAAAGTATTTTACAAACTGGCCGATTATTAAACTTATATGCATTAAAAAAAAAAAACCGAAAGTTAGACGAATAATTTCAGTATTCACAAACGTTCGCCGAACATTTTCCCTCTATGGTTACCAAGTTTACTGGGTGCATGTCACTCAGTGCGCCCGTTGAAATATGCGCACGTAGGTACAGTTGATTTCAAAAGTGCTCACTTGGTCGCGAACAGTCTTCACGCGGACGGCATAAGGAAACTCACAGTCCTGAAGTAAGGGATCTTTCAGAAGTGTTCTACAATCGTGAACCAGCCATANCGGACGGCATAAGGAAACTCACAGTCCTGAAGTAAGGGATCTTTCAGAAGTGTTCTACAATCGTGAACCAGCCATAACTGGGCTCCTAACACACCGCACCGCACCCACGTCTGGAAAGAAGCTCACTCACGCACAGTTTGTTCCTCTCGGAGCTGCGTGCTATATTCAGTCAGCAATCGAAGCAGCAAATGCCTATTTTCGTCGGCGCTCTCACTAACTGATCAGCTGCGCCGTTGTGTCACGCGCGGCGATTCCGCCCCACCACCTGACTCCACTAAACGCAAATTTTTTTTTCCGTGCCTGCGTGCGCTATCAACTTGTCTCGAACACAGATATTTTTAAAGGGAATTCTGAAGAATCGGCCTCCACAGCAAGACGTGCTCATTTCGTTGTCGCTGCGGAATGACTGAAGTCTGGGACGACGCCGACACTTGGATGACGCTGTTATTGAATTGGGATCCTTTATTTGAAAGTAATACGGCGCGTACACATTGAAATTGTAGTGGAAAGTGGTTTATGGGTGGAAATTAATCCATCCTCCCAACCAAATGAGCACGAAGCGTATACAAACTCGAGGAACGCCCTTCTCAAACAGCGCGTAGAGGTCACAGAACACTCAATTATGCAGAGGCCAAACTGCAGAGTGTGTCGTTGTATTGAGATGTTTTAATCGGCACCATTGGTGCACGGCGAAAATAATCACACCTAGGAATTATTTTATTTTAAAATTANTAGCTCACTGCACGATGGCGCCACGGGAAAACTAAAGGCATTACAAATATACCTTGTGCAGGATTACGGACCTAGTTCCAAAATAACGTTTATACCTTGTGCAGGATTACTGACCTAGTTCCAAAATAACGTTGCCCTGGTGTAACTCTCTCAGGCGAACGGTTGTCCAGGGAACATCTAAGTTTGAAAGGGCACCTGGCAGGCAACAACTGCCCCCTTACAAACTTTGCCTGTTTTCTCGACAACGGTTGGCCTGAGAAAACTACACCAAGGCAACGTTTTATGTACATTAATGTACACATGGTTATGAAGTCATTAAAGACGATCAACACTCAAGGGTTACACATATTTATTGGATAATAACATGACACCCTTTATTTTCTCACGAATGGGAATTAGATTACCTAACAACCATTTGCAGATTTCAGATCTCAATTCAAACCACATAATTCACAGAATTGTTTTTTTTTTTCATTCGAAGTACGTTTTATTATTTTGAAATAAAACCATTTGAAATATCGATTTCCAAGGACCCCAACCTCCCGCACGAATTACTGTAGGACGTAGGTCGTATGCTGTTTTCTATCTATTTGGCATAGGGAATCATCTCACAGCGTTTGCACCTGTAGTTCAGGATCAGACTGTATATGCGATAGTTTCTTATTGAATTGGGATCCTTTATTTGAAAGTAATACGGTGCGCACACATTGAAATTGCAGTGGAAAGTGGTTTATGGGTGTAAATTAAACCATCCTCCCAACCAAATGAGCACGAAGCGAATACCAACTCGAGGAACGCCCTTCTCAAACAGCGCGTAGAGGTCACAGAACACTCAATTATGCAGAGGCCAAACTGCAGAGTGTGTCGTTGAANGGTCACAGAACACTCAATTATGCAGAGGCCAAACTGCAGAGTGTGTCGTTGAATTGAGATGTTTTAATCGGCACCATTGGTGCACGGCGAAAATAATCACACCTAGGAATTATTTTATTTTAAAATTACACGATCACTGAAGTGTAAAAATGTCTCTCAGAGCACACAGTGTTTGTAGGAATGTGTTGGAAGCTCAGTTCCAGGTACATTCATAAGACAAACGCGGAGACTTAAAAAGTTCACGCAAATCATCGTAACATCTATTGCAGAGAACACGTGTTTTGTCTCTCACAAAAAAAAAAAAAAAAAAAAAAAAAAAAAAAAAAAAATTTCCAATGGAGGAAAATATATTGCTAGATAGTTTAACCTATTTTTATGAGTTTTTGCTTCACAGTAATTGTAACCCCAAGGCAAAAAAAAACCCCGTTTTTTAATTGTAAAAATAATTCTGTCGTCAATTTAATAAATACATTTTAAATTAGGCATTTATATAGTTCGAGCAAATATTAACACTCGGTCCTTTAATTATAATGAACAAATTACATTCCAGCTTATACACTCTCAAATATGTAGTGGACAAAATATTACAAATTCTCTATAACAATTCAAAACAATAGACTATAAATTATAAAATACACAACATACAACTTGAAATGTACCGACCATTTTATGGTTATTTCCGACTTTTCTACTATATTCCTCCGTCTCATGCAAACAAAGTCTAGAGAATTGCACTTAAAGGGACAATTCACCGCATTCGTGCGCGGTCATTGTAATAACACTTTGCATAATAAATGTTTCTTACTAAGCATTACCAACACGCCTATTTTCACGCTGTTTTATTCGTATTAATTATAAATGAAATATTATAGTTTATATATAAAATATGAATAAAATTTCAATTTAACCAAAAATAAGGTATTTTTATGTTAACACAAGTATAAAACGTTTGTGATACAAAATAATTAGTAAACAAGCAAACACGTCATATACAGTGTAATTTTTCAAAGGCTTGATTCAAAGAGTACGAAGAAACCGCAAATAGACTACAAGCAGGTAATTTGAACGCATTACACAGTGCCCCATCCCTTAAGCAGCAGCCACTCCTCTAGGGTCTCTAGACGTGGCATTGAACTCGCGCTGGACGTGAGTGCAGCTAACAGCACGGCGGGGCCAGTCGGTCACGACGCCAGCAAGCAGCCAATCAACGACCGACCATGGCCACATCACAGCCACAGAGTACGTAAGTACAATGCGACGGAATGGCATAGCGGCTCCTTTGACGTCGGTGTACCCATATTTTCCGATTGGCTGCGCGAGGCTATGGGAGCAGGCCTTGTGTCCGATTGGCAACTGCGTGCTGCAAAGGCTTCCCTACTGGTTGGGCTTGCGAATAGGTTACCAGGCGCGTTCCGACATTTTGCTGGCCATTGACGTCATTTTGCTGGCGTGTGCTGCTGGATTCGCGGAATAAGCGGTAGTTTCACGTTAGACGCACCTTCTCCGTGTGCGAAACAACAACAACTCAAGTGGAGGCAACGCCTTTACGTGCCCTTCCTAAGGGGGAATTATCCACGCCATCTTGGATTTACGTATTTTCCTAGATAACTTAATTTTCAGAGTCCATATTTAAAAAATCGAGCTTGTCAAGGCTTATGGAACATCTGAACAGTCATTTCGAAATACAACTTATTTTTCTTACATGATTAGTTTCATATCTGTAACCGTAATAAAATATTACCTAATTATTTAATGTGAATCCCACATGGGAAAATACAGAAAAATTCTGTTTTTTTTGTACCTGGTCATAAATTTCCATTAAGAAGGTTTGTAAGAAAAATCGAAAGTGGTATGGATACAACCCCCTTAAGACTGCTTTGTTTCGCTAATACATTTAATTTTAGTGCGATCAAAACCTAAATCATATGCCGCATAAAAGGTAAAGAAAAGTCTGTAACCCAGAAGTATCGGAAACACATTATAACAATTAGGAGATTGCATACAATACACATATAAACATCTCGGTTAAGAAAACCCACCCTGGGTGCCCACTTGCTTTCATTCTGGTATTCTTTACCTAAATTCAGGGAGGGGCGACGTGTAACCTGCCCCCCCCCCTCCTCGGTTGAATTACTGCCAGCAGTTCTGTGGCGGGGTCATTCACACCCGGCAGCGGGTTGCTGGAAAAGGTCACGGAAGATGGTCTCTCCCGGGAACTCGGGGCCCGGCAGTGGGGAACTGGGGCACAACGGCGATCGAATTATCGAGCTGCAGCCACCCCTCCCTCACCATGTGCTCTAGGCGCATCCAACCCTGTATCATCCCCCTCTTACCCCCGGAGCCCAGGCCTCAAGCAGCGCATACCAAAGTTAGGAGACGGCCCGTCTGCGATTTACTCGCGAGCTATTGAACCCAAGACAAACCAGCCACGTTTCCAAAAACTACAACTTGACTCTACCATACTAGATACCTACATACTACACAACTTTACTGGCCGGGAGGAGAGTGGAGAGATTTGACCGGCTCGTAACATCGAGGTCTTGAGAGTCGAAGAAGGTGGAGGGAGGTGAGTATGGAGCGGCGCCGGAATGCAAGACTGGGGGGAACGGGAGATCCCCGAGAAAACCCGCCGACCAGCAACATCGTCCGGCACGATTCCTACATGCGACACTGGCCGGGAGGAAAAATCACATACANTCGAAGAAGGTGGAGGGAGGTGAGTATGGAGCGGCGCCGGAATGCAAGACTGGGGGGAACGGGAGATCCCCGAGAAAACCCGCCGACCAGCAACATCGTCCGGCACGATTCCTACATGCGACACTGGCCGGGAGGAAAAATCACATACAATATAAATAAAAATTATAAAAACTGTATACTCTATTTGTTACAAATTAAATTTACGTTACCAGTGTATTTACATTAATGTACAGAAAACTAATAACTGGAAATTTATTCCACACGAAAAGTGTTAAAAATATAATTTCAAAGAAAACAGTTAAGGGGGGGGGGGGTGTGCCCCGTTGCTCCCCACGTGCGTTTTTAATCTCGCGTAGTACAATGGATTATTTTTCGCTACCTTTCAGAACTAATGAAAAACGAATACAATGGTACGTAGTCGTTGCACTATTAATACAAAATTAACACAGTTTCATTTTATTGCGTTACTTACCGCCATAACTATTATACAAGTAGGCCGAGATTCTCATGTTATAACGCCACATACAGCCATAACTTCGGCCGGGATTCGAACCCGGAACTTNTTTTTTTTTTTTTTTCGAACACTAGTGGTAGCGGTGAGCCGAGACACACTTACAGAGCGCCACGCCCTTCAACTGTTATCTGGCCGCGGCAGTCAACACTGGCCGCTAAACCTGTACGATACGTGGATATATCCGCTGATTTCACAATAGGAAAAGCTGCAATTGCATTTACTGCAATTTGCGATACTGCGACGTTGTCGATATCCCGGTACTTACGGCATTCAAATGATTACAATTTCACCATATTTACGATTTTTCGATATTAAGAGTTGTGGTATTCTATGAACGTGTTCACAGAAAAGTTTTATTCCAAAATCAGACACACTGCCACCGACTGTCGATACATAAAATATCCTACAAAGCGTATCAATATCGAAAAGTACATAATAATACGAACTTACTAGCCGGCACGCTGGCTACCGGCTGTCTTAGTTCGACTTACAACATCCCTGCCACCTGGACTATCTCGACAACTTCCGGAAGCGCTTCTATCGCCTCACTTCCGGAGCTGAATTCCAGTTCTGCACTGGATTGGTATAATAGTCTATTCGCGGTTACTTCCAACTTTTCTGAAGCCCTGCTAAAGTTCTACTTCCCAGATATTCCTCCGCCTCGTGCAAACTAAGCTTAACTAAGTGTAGAAAATTATACCAAAGGGACTGCGCACCGCATTCGTGCGCATTCAGTGTAATTATATTTTGCATGAGAACTATTTGTTATTAGGCAGTACTAACATACCGATTTTCTCACTTTATTCATACTAATTATAAACGAAATATTATGATTTATAAATAAAATGTAAGTAAAATTTCAGTTTAACTAAAAATAATGTATTTTTATGTTAACAGAAATATAAAAGGCTCGTGACACACGAGATATTTATGAAATAACCAAACATGTCATACATGTNTTTTTATGTTAACAGAAATATAAAAGGCTCGTGACACACGAGATATTTATGAAATAACCAAACATGTCATACATGTGGTGATTTTTCAAAGGTTAGATTAAAAAAGTGTAAAGAAACCGCAAATAGACTATACGAAGATTGCGAATAGATTCTCTGTCCACCGGAGCGAACTAGGAATACGCCTCCCCCCCCCCCAAGAAAAATATACCCTGCGTGAATGATTAATTGTACGAAGTTTTAATAATCTTTTCTTCCGTTATATGAAACCTAAACGTTACGTTTTAACGCTATATGGAAATAAAAATTTATGCATTTTTGGAAATTGATTTGATACTATCGTCGCTAGCAAAATCACACGTAAGATATGGTCTTTAACGAGAACCGACATAACGCATGATGCAATTCAACCTAAAACCATCTTATGTTTGAACCCCGGATGAACAACGTATACATGCGCCTTCGGAGATGCCACTTTTTTAGTTAAACGGCATCTTAGAAGTGCATGCGTTAAAAAGCCTCACCTAATACAAATTTAAAGATTAGCCAGGCTACACTCGAACCAAGGGCCTTCCAAGTCAAATACCAACACGTCTGGGGTTTTGCTTAGTGGCACGTTAACACTTCAAAGCACTGCGACGAGGGGGATTTCCCCAAAGAAAGTCGCGTTACAGGCTTGCCGTTAATGAAACGGACACAAAAAATACCGCGTTTTTACCAAAGGAATAAAGTCTTTCCAAAATGACAAGGCAATACAACCCAACTTGAAAATGATGCTTTTTAGGTTCCTTAAACAAAAACAAAACTTGCATCTTGTGTGCTAGCTGTCTACGCAAGCACTGTGAACAAAAGGCGCAAAAGTATAGTATCTAACGGGTTTGCAATTTTTTTTTAAGCAGTTGGTAGGGGAAGCGAGACTGCGAAAAAGAACAAGACGTGGTGCTGAGGGAGGAATGGACCACAGCTTCAGACTTTCTCCGCGAGACGTTGGATCAGAGGGGCTCGATGCCCGACACGGGGACTTGACCCACCGACCGCGGCCGATAAGTAACGAAAATCCGATAAGGAACTTGGCCAATGGTCAGGTGAGGCAGGTTACGGAAATATTAACTACAAATATTTTAAGTTTATATTTAAAAATAATAATATTTCTAGCGGTACTCTATAGATTTTTTTAATTGTAAGTTATACAACACAACATGTAATTGTCGTTGCCGATTTCCACGGTGCATCTGGCTAGGAAGACCAGTTTAGGGTCCGAGATGGCTTTTGAATTCCCGGTATATCACGGAGATAATTATTTACCTTTTTATGTTTAAGGTTAGCTTTAATTTTCTTTGGAAGCAGTTTCAGCATGGCGTAAAGACTTTATTGGCAACAATAAAATATATCTTGCTGTTCGTAACTGTGTTACGGAACTGAGTCATTTCTGTGGTCGCGATATACAGTAAGTTGACATGCTCTATCTATAGTCACAACTGTTATGTGCAGACCTTACGAGGTCATTACTATCGCATTCTTAAAAACACGAGGCAACTGAGAAACATTGCATTCCATGTGTCACTTAACAAGTGCCTAATAAATAAATTTTTTTTTTTACAATTTATATATTCAACCTTTACAAACAATTTCACGCATTTCAGTGTATTACTGGCAAACGAATCGATCAGAGATATTCCCTTGAAACTTTCTAATTAAACCACATTTTCGTAGCTCCTCAGTATATTTGCTTTGGCGTTATTTCATCACAGGAAAACAGAGCAATTGTACATTACTGTAAGAGTCGCTAGCAAAATAACAAAAACAACACGCTCAAACGCATTACCATTAAAAGTGTTGCATAGAAAAAAGATTACATCTGCGCCAAAAACTGTTTAAATTTTAGACAGTGCACGTGATATTTAAATAAAAAATGCTTTTATATTCAATGGTTTTTAGGGTTGCGGTGACTGAGCGGTTAGCGTGCTTGCCTCCTACAAAGGCGAACAGTGTTCAATCCCCGGCCGGGTCACTCCCGGATTTTCGCATGTGGGAATCGTGCCGGTGGTCTACGAGTTTTCTCGGGGATCTCAGAGTTTTCTCGGGGATCTCCCGTTTCCTCCACCCTTTCATTCCGGCGCTGCTCCATACTTACCGCAATCATCTTCATCTGCTCTCAATACTTCGCTGTTAAGAGCCGCCCAAATCTCTTCCTCACTCCAATGGTTTTTTACTAAACAAATGCCAAAATAATTTTGCTGCGTTTGAAAGACATAACTCGAATACGCGTATAACCACGACAAAAAAACTTTAGTATACTTTTTTTTATTTCCGAATACAAAAAACTTTCGGTAATCTTTTTATTTCTGGGCTACCCTTCATTTTTTGAAAATAACTTTGGCTACGCACAAATTAAATTAAATGAATTTATACAATAACATACGGCTTTCCTGGTTCCAGTTTGTTATAAGCGGGAGAGAGGACGAAACCCAAGGACAGGAAGAAACCGTAGAATGCCACAAGTCGGAAAGGCTTACAAAAATGTACAATTAATGAGCCTTACTGGCGTGGTAGTGACCGGCCCGGCGTGACTGGAAAGGCAGCTCGTGACCACGCGTTCTGCCATTATCAAGTAATCTTCAGGTGAATTTGACCAGAGAGAGAGAGAGAGAGGGGGAAAGGAGGTCGCTCGCTCGGAGTCCGTGACTGATCAAGACGTCCCTTCATCTGACGTCATGTTACGTTCCCAATATGTATACAAGCAGGCGAGAGCCAAGGGTGCAATGCTGACACACGTCGGCTGCCATGCAGTCTTGTCGTCGCACTAGTTGGATCATGGGACGTAGCGGTCATCTTGACAGACGCAGACACACACATGCAGAGAAAAAGTGAAAACAAGTGGCCTACTAACCAAAATTTAGCTAAACAGGTATAAAATTAAACACACACACACATACACACACACACATACACACACCTGGCCGCAGTGGTATAACTAGGTAAGGAAAATGAAAGAGGGGGAGGGGAGGCAAGGTATACATAGCCCCTCGCTATATTTAGGCTGTATCCGAATTCATGTATATATACACGTGTACTTGCATCCTCGCATACTTCACTTGCCCTTGGAACCAAACTTGATGAATTCGGACAGGTAGTCCTGTTGGCTTCGGCAACCGCTATTAGCCAGCTAATCGCTTTTAATGGCCGCGTATTTCGACGAAGAACTTCACAATTGCCGAAATATATAGCTAGGAATAAATCAAGGATTAAATTATATTTAATTTGATTTACGTAACATTTATTGATTGCTAATTGTACGTGAGTTTGCAATTTTGATTGCTTATTTTACCGTAGTTTTTGTAGGTTATGTACATACGCCTGATAAGAATTTATTGTTTAGGCCTTTTTTTAAGGTGAACCTTGCGATAATTATTAACTCGGTTCACAACTATGTGCTTACTAAGTATTAATGTTTCCCTATTATAATTTACATAATATAATTATATCTATCATTAATTGTAACCTACAAACTGCTTCTAAAAATGCCGGCACATATAACGCAAGTATTCGAGAAGTTAAATTTGAGATAATATTTCGCCACTGGCCGTCAGTAACTGCGTATATTCATCGTTGACATTAACTGACGAATATACACTAATGCTTAAGTTGGTGGTCTCCTACCTTTTAATATGCGGTTGAGGGTTATAACTGGTGTAATGGTAATACTTATTAAAAAAAGTTGACTATGGATATCGGTAATGAAGTTTATGGCAGTATTAATTCTCCCCCTCCCCCTTCTCCCCATCACCTCCATAAATTTGGCAATGGGATGATGAACAATGTGCAGTAATTGTTTGGCTATGCAATCACGGGAATATATTTTTTATTCACACGTCTATGACAAAGAAGTAACGTGTTACCCTCAGACCACAAGTCCCGGGTTCGAAAGCCGGTAAATCTGCGAATGCACGTGGTTTCCTGGCTAAATATTATGTTAATTTGGTACGTAAACCGCCCTGACATCAGCTGCTGGCATTAACGCGGGGGATGTTGATAAACCCACTAAATTTAAGGCATTGCGTTAAAGAACATTGCGAAGCATGCCAACTTCACATGCCAATGATAACCCAGCCTGCTTTCAAACACCATCATCATCTCTGGTTATTCCGAATGGGCGATGCCCCCACAGTAACCCACCAACAAGAATTAGGCCAATGTCACTCACGTACTCGGGCGGCAGTACATCCGATTAGCGTTCAGAGCAACTGCACCAGGTTGAGGGAGTTTTACATCCGCATACGAGACAAACGCCAATGGGAGTTTCGCAGCTAACGATTTCGTTATTCCACCATTCAGACGAAGTCACAGACTAGCCTGTGTACACAAAAGGAATACAAACAACTATTGTTCAACTGCAACACGCGCCATTCCNATCCGATTAGCGTTCAGAGCAACTGCACCAGGTTGAGGGAGTTTTACATCCGCATACGAGACAAACGCCAATGGGGAGTTTCGCAGTTAACGATTTCGTTATTCCACCATTCTGACGAAGTCACAGACTAGCCTGTGTACACAAAAGGAATACAAACAACTATTGTTCAACTGCAACACGCGCCATTCCTGTTGGTTGTCGGTCAAGGGTAACCAAGCATATACACAAGACAAATGGTGAGAGGGGAGGGATATTTATTACCAGCACTGTTCGACCTTCTGTTATGCTCTACAACACAATAGTTTTTTTTTTTCATTTGCACTTTTTTTAAAGGCGTTCCGTCGCTGTTAAACAGCGTTTACTACTTTGCCTGCACATCTTCCAAGGAAGTTACAGGCCATTACAACTTTATGGTTATGGTTATCTACGTAACGTAGTAAACTTGCGATGTCATCTTACAGCGCGAGGTGCCTTGTGTTCGTATCCTGGGCGCGGCCTAGATGAGAGTGTCGTTTTTAAACGTGAGTTTAGGTTTACGTCAGCGCGTAATCCGTCTCCCGATTTGTCTTAAGGCTGTTCAATGTTAAGCAGGCATTTATGAAATCAGCCCCTGAAAAAGAATGCACTGTCTATATAACTATGTGCTAGTTAAGTTGGCAGAGAATTGATGAAAATAGTTCCGACGATTCGCGTTGTTTCGCAAGTCTAACGTTTAAATTTATACGTACTGGGGTCAGTGTCTCTTGTTTTATACAGATAAGAGTATGGATGTGCATATTATTAAAACAATTTAATTCTTTCAAAATACCACAGTTTCACTTAATGAAGCATGAATAAAGTGAGACAGTCTATGGCAATGCTAATGTTAAGTGTGTCAGAAGGTTCCAAAATAAGAAAAGTATATCCTAAGCGGGGTTTTCAAAAGTTCTCAATTAAAAGTCTAAATAAGAAAGTGAGCGTTAATAAGCACAACTAAAGCTCATGTATCATTCGTTTCATGCCAGAATGTGTTAACCCAATTAACTTTTGAAATGGAGAAAATCCATCTCGAGGAAAAAAAAAGGGAGACCTGATTTACCCTTACTTGAAGGTCTAACCTGCAGTTCCAGCCACATGCGTGGTGAGATTACGTGGCGGGTGGAAAATACGTATTTTATTGCAAAACTACTGAAGATTATGCCATCAAATGTGAATAACAACAACACACTCACGTATATCAATTTATCTAAGTTACTTTTGCCAAGAGCGAAAAAGGTTAGTTTTTGCGATATATTTTGTATGAAAACTAAAACGCAGTGTAGGTACGTTGAGCATATTTGTACAATTATTTTGCCATGAAGCGATAGCGTGAGTGAAGAGATATGGGCGGCTCTTAACATCGCGGTCTTGAGAGCCGATGAGGGTAGAGTGCTGAATATGGAGCAGCGCCGGAATGCAAGGGCGGCGAAAGCGGGAGATCCCCGAGAAAACCCGTCGACCCGGGGCATCGTCCGGCATGCTTCCCACATGCGAAAATCCGGGGGTGACCCCACCGGGAATCAACCCAGATCGCCTTGGTGGGAGGCGAGGAGTCTAGCCACTACACCACCGCGGCCTCCATGAAGCGATGCGTTCAGTGCTCAATACCTCACGGTCACACGCCAACACGACGGTAAGACTACAAGCCAGCCGAGGAAAGGGTGAAGCCTGCTATGCGCGTGGAAATGTCGCCCTTGGTACAGCCTTGCTTCGTCTAGGACGCACTAAATATCTGGAGATCAGGCGGCGGCGTGGAGAAGGTGAAAAAAGTGACGTTCCGGGAGCCTGCGAGATATCCAGACTCAAGTACGTCTGGGACAGACTCCAGGTCCTCTAGACGGGAGGTCGGCAAGATAGTCATACACATCTTCAGCAGATAAAGGCTGTTCACGGTAAAGTGAGCACTTCTGGAATGGATTGGACTGGATTGGAAAGGGCTTATTAACATCTCCCTAACACGCACGCCTAGCGTCTCGTCGCTCCTATGCGCAAAGTATAAAGTGTTTCCATCGGCGCTCAAATTAGGCCTGCAACAGGGAACTTCATTACACGCGATGAAAGAGCAAAAATTAAACTACGTCCATATCGTTGTACTTTTCTCGCCTTTTCTTACGAAAACTGCACAGTTAAGCTGTAAATATGCAATTTTTTTAAATACCGTTGTCACGATTTTTTTCCAAGTACACTTTTTTAATATGATAAAAGCAAATCCATATTTAATATGATAAAAGCAAATCCATACGGGTTTAAATGTAAGGTAACTGATTTATATTTTTATGGCAAAAAGTTATATTTGATATTATATATACAGTAGCTCACATTAATATACGGCCAACTATTATTATCGCAGTTTCATTGCCTTATGTTACATTATAAATGAAGATAAAAATAAATCATATTGCACAATCATTCTTGTGTGCTTTAAATGAAATATAGCGGTAGCCAATAACGAAAATGAGCAATGCAACTTAACGAACAATATGATTTTGTCATCCCATGCTGCATAAGTACACCACTTTAATATTCGGCCATCATCATTCAAACACAAACATTAAAGAGTACCTGGTAGCATGGCCATTCTGTTTAATTACTTCTCGCAGGCGTTGTGGCATATTAGCAATTATTTTCCTGGTACATTCGGAGCCAATCGTACTCCATTCTTCCTTGAACCTTTTCTCTAATTACATTGTGGACCTAATTGGTGTAGTACGCAGTCTTCTTTTGAGTTCATCCCACAGATTTTCTATGGGATTCAGGTCGAGTGATTGAGGAAGTGTTTTAATGACTTTGGAACAGTTATATAAAAGCCGGCTCTTGACAATGTACAACTTGTGTTTTGGGTCATTATCTCGGTAGAACTTAAACGTGTTCCTAATGCCCAGATTATCAGCCCTCTTGTGTAGATTTGCTTTCAGGATGTTGTAATCGTCTTCGTTTTTCATTGTTCCATCAACGTACAGCCTCTCCAACACCTGCTGTAGATATACAGCCCCAGATCATACTACTACCTCCACTGTGTTTCACAGTAGGTTGTATGTTCCCAGATTTTAGCTCCTCATTTGGCTTGCGCCATACTNCATTTGGCTTGCGCCGTACTGTTACCCTGCCATCTGAACCAAACACATTCAATTTCGTCTCATCAGCAAAAATTACATCATTCCACCAGATTTAATCTTTGTCAGCGTTGCCTTTTGCGAACGTAAGTCTTTTCTTCTATTTGCCACTTTAATGAAAGGCTTATTTCTAGATACCCCGCCATTATATCCTGCTCTTCTGATAACTCGTCGTATGGTTTCTGGATGGACGTTNTCGTATGGTTTCTGGAACGTTCTTACCACATTCATACCACATATATGTGTGTGTGTATATATATATATATACATATATATATATATATATATATATAGAGAGAGAGAGAGAGAGAGACTCAAAGAGGGACAGACACACAACCGCGCGCACACATACTTAGATGTGCATAAGTAAGCAAATAACGAATTGAATAGGGAGTAAAAAACAGGACCACTAACTCTCAAATTGTAAGTTTATAACCTTATTCCTTACATTTTTACAATGTATCAGAGGCAAACCAACGCTTGCGATGGACATTTTTGAGAAAGGTTTACGTCGCATGTTTATACAGTGAAGCTGAAGATAATGGGAACTCATCATAGCGGGTTCCGAATCACTTTTCCTCTGATATTAAGGAGTCATTCCGAGGGATTGTGCTGGAACCGCCGTACGTCTAGTTTGCTCGCCTTCTAGCGGCCACGTCCGCCGACGNGAGTCATTCCGAGGGATTGTGCTGGAACCGCCGTACGTCTAGTTTGCTCGCCTTCTAGCGGCCACGTCCGCCGACGAGCCCAGTGGACGCCTGTGAACGAGACCCGTGTCACACACTTCTCGCAGTAGTTTTGCCGCGGCGACGACGAAATGCTCCTGGCACTTACGCAAATCCCTTGACGTCACCCACACTATTACAAAGGCGGCGTCTTTGGAAAACGACAAAGACCAGCTTTAACGGCGGCGTGGCGGTCGTAAACAGCCGACAGCCGAGTCCAAAGACCCGAGTTGCTTTATGCTACAACTAGTCGGGGAAAGTTACGAAAATAACACGGACAATTTGCAAGAAAAGGTTTTATTACATCAAAATTAGCAAAAAAATTCGTACATTAACATTTTCGAAATCCACCAAAATCCACGTAATATTTCGTACTATTTTCTTAGGATGTCTCNAAAAATTCGTACATTAACATTTTCGAAATCCACCAAAATCCACGTAATATTTCGTACTATTTTCTTAGGATGTCTCGGAAAAACGATAAATTGAAGTGTCCCATGCAACCTAGAAAACTCAATGTATGGAATGGACTAAGTCTGAGCACAAAATTGCATAATGGGTTTTTTTCTGGTTCTTTGATCTGCGATTAAATGAAGTGATGAATGTACGCCAGTCTGCCTCCATGGTTCATGTCTATGATGGGGAGAAACGCAACACCTTGATTTTCCCAGAAGTGAACCATTGTGCAACATTTGTATAATTACTGACCGATTTGTGATTTGAGACCCCAGCAACAATCCCATCTTCCACAGTAAATCGAGATTTCTGGTTGGATTCTTAGCTTTAACAGAAGGAAGGGGTCTGTATGTTGCTTCGAGTGAATATTCCTGAACTGTCGAATTTATTTTAGATTGCGATCAGCATGCATGTCTGCAGTTCTGGCGCAATCATTCCCAAGCCGCCATCCAGAGCGGTAAATTGTGGCCTTATATTATCAGCTACAAACTAAGTAAAGTTTTCAGAAACCATTCTATTTGAGTCACCGCTATTAGCCGCCGCAGCATTTTTTTTCACAAAATTCATAACTTCTTGATAAGTGCAGCAGAATCCCAGTTCGTACAGAATATCAATTAATCGCTTGGATGCAAAATTAAGATGAAGTTGGAACTCCAAGTCTTAAATGAAATGGTAAGAGACAATCTCTTGGGTGAATCTTTTGCACGATTACTTGACCAATACTAGCTAATTTTAATCAATCTCCTTTNGTAAGAGACAATCTCTTGGGTGAATCTTTTGCACGATTACTTGACCAATACTAGCTAATTTTAATCAATCTCCTTTTTTATTGGCAAGCTTTTCAAGAAAAAACTGAAGGGATGGGTGCAGAGCATCTAAGCATGTACTTTCAGACTCTAATTCAGAAGATGTTGGGTAAAATCCTAGAGCGTGTGTTACAGACTTACATTCACTTCTAATTATCCTTGCAGCTGTTTCGATTATCGCACATTTTTCAATTTATGGAAACGATGGAAAGCCAAATTCAGGATGGTAGAATAAAGAATTCAACATGGATCCTCAGGAGTGCGAGTCCNTTATGGAAACGATGGAAAGCCAAATTCAGGATGGTAGAATAAAGAATTCAACATGGATCCTCAGGAGTGCGAGTCCAGTGTTTTACCACTTTACTAATTTAATCGGTGCTCTGTGCTGCTAAACCTAATTTATTGACAAATAACAATTCAATATTACATTTGTGTGCGGTTAGTTAAGAACTTTTATTAGTTTTTAAAATAGAATAATCCCGGAAAAATAAATAAGAGTTATTAGTGGGTTTTTTTTTTTTTTTTTTTNTTATGGAAACGATGGAAAGCCAAATTCAGGATGGTAGAATAAAGAATTCAACATGGATCCTCAGGAGTGCGAGTCAAGTGTTTTACCACTTTACTAATTTAATCGGTGCTCTGTGCTGCTAAACCTAATTTATTGACAAATAACAATTCAATATTACATTTGTGTGCGGTTAGTTAAGAACTTTTATTAGTTTTTAAAATAGAATAACCCCGGAAAAATAAATAAGAGTTATAAGTGGTTTTTTTTTTGCTAATTTTGGATATATTATAGGAAATTTTGTGTTCTTTAATTTGTCTTGACATTCTTTGTCGTAAGATGCACCATTTTTGACTTATTCATTTTCTTAGAGTTTTTTCGGGATAAATCCCGGGAAAACAGCGAGAAAAATTGAATGGATTTCGGTGGATTTTGGATATGTTAATCTACAAATTTTTCTGCACATTTTCATGTAAAAAAACTTTTTATAGCAATTTGTCCATAAATCTCCCACATTTTTTCATAAAATGACTGGACTAAACGTCTTGCACCCACCTATGAATACTGCACACTTTTTTTTTAACTCTAACAAATGAAAACCGCAACGGCCTTCTCACAAACATTACACGCCATATGCATCGTAACTGATTTGCAGTCGAGTCGGAGCATGCCTCGCATTTAACTTACTACCTTACAAGACGTATGAGCAGCATACATTTCATAAGGCCTACATGTTTTTAGCATGCCTACTTACAGTTATGCACATGCCCCTATGTAATATTTTTAAGTTCCTCTAGTAAACGTTTCCTGAGGCCGCCGTAACTAGGTACAGAGTTTGAATACCGGATATGGCGTGTGCGTGTGTGGTTTAGATGACGTAAGACGTTCCCACGTTTAGCCTCCTGGCGTAAAACGACTTTCGAAAGCAAGGCTGCAATTAAAAATCTAATACATTTTTCTCAATCTTATGCAGGCGTTTCACAACTGTTTCATTTTGCAAGTTTGGCAATTCCGCCCTTTATTCTATTAATTAACAGCGATACTGTGTAATGTATGTTTGTTTAAACTGAAGCAGAAGTCACAAATATACCAAAAAGCATAACATTTTTTTTAAAAGTATAATTAGGTGACATCTATGACTAAGGTAATCTCGCTAAGGGGGCTGCCTTCGGTTATCTGAGTGTAGCTATTTTGCCTACCTGCAAAAAGCGGTGATGTAAAATATAATTAAAAATTAATTATTCCTGTTTCTGGCTACTATAAATGATTACAGAATTATATTTAAAAAAATACCCCAAATACCTTAAAGTCGAGACTAATAGTTGCTCATAACTAGAAGCTGGGGTAGAAAAGTAATCCAGACTGCACGTTAAATCATTTTTCCATGCCTGCAATTTTCTGTTAAATTTAGAGCCATTCGTCGGTAGTAACTTCGTACGTTGCAATTCGGTCGCAAATACGCGTAGCAATATAAAAAAAATAAGCTTTTTAATGATAAAAACCAATTGTAGATTTATATTTAATATCAGAAATATTTAATAGCTTTCCCTGTCAAGCATAGCAGCCAATACAAAAATACCACATGTTTTAAGTTTCCCAAATCCTAAACCACAAAATAAGTTTTCACTACTGATACAAAAAAAAAAAAACTAAGCCTACCATTGCAGATGGCGTGAGCGCTCTCAATAAGATAGCGGGCATCTCTTCCACGTCACGACACGACTCCCGTTTTCTAACCCATTCATCCATCGAGTTGGTTTTCATTTAATTACCTCGTCCCGCGCCTCATCACAGCGACTTCCTGATCGCCGCTGGCGAGAGATACCACGACCGTGCTCTCCCCTCGGAGAACTGGTTTCTTTTCCTTCTTTATTTTTTTTGTCTCGGTCTATTTCAGTTTCCACGGTCGAGCTCGCCGGGCCCGGCAAACTTCTTTCTCGCTGCACGTCAATTAGCATACTGGAAGGTGAATGGTCACCGCGGGAGTCCACATTACGGCAGAAGACCCGCGTGGTAGTGACCGACTCCGGGCTGACGGGGGAAAGGAGGAGCGAGACTTTCTCCCACGCCAGGCACAGGACGATGAACCTCCGTGAGACCGGCAGTTCGTAAACACCCGGCGGGAACACACAGTTGGCCAATCGGCAGGGAACCGACAATCTCGAGCTGCAGTTCCTCAGCAGACTCCATTCGAACAAAGCACGCGCTTGCTTTTGGAATTTCGTTGCAGCTGAATTCCGCACCGCAAATAAGTGTAAACAAAACGCAGGGGACAATGAACCTAAATATGTCACAATCTCCCTACTCTCATCCACTCACGAAGTGGCGTGTACGATGTGCTTGGAGCGTGTTGTGTATTCCAGACGTAATTTCGTTCTTCGCGCTCCTGCATCGTGCTTCAGGCGTGTATCTCCAGGCAGCAGACTGGGTCACCTGGCTACCTGTAAACAACTACCTAACATTTGTATTAATTGCTCCGGAACCACTAGGTATTCCGTTCCGATCATTAATTATTTACCTTCTATTCTCCAAGACATACTTTCCTTGAAATACAGGAATCACGCCTAGAAAACTAACCAACATTGATTGAGTTAGGTCTGGTCATATCACGTAAAGTTAGGTTACGCCACATTGGTCACATAAGGACAATGAAGTGAAGAGAATCGTTTTAATAATTTAAAAATTTTCTCACCCAAAATGATGTACTGTTGGTTTTCGAGCACGCTTCATAAGTCTAAATATAGTGCACTTTGTGCATACTCCAGGAGTGCCATATCCCTCAACAAGCACGGCGTGTTTTCCTCTGTATGTCAAGAGCAATGTAAGCCTGAAACACGTAGCCGTAAGGGAAAATGGGCTGTTTTATGGCATCCGCCTCCCGCCAAATGCGATTCGGACTACACGTTAATCCCATGTTGATCCGGATAATTAATTTCCACGGGATGTTCCATCAGCATCCTGATGCACACTGGCTCTCAAAACCTCGTTGTTAGCGGCCCTGTCTACCAAGCTAGATGCTGCGAACCGTGAATCAATGTAAAACGAATTTCCTTCTCATTGGGTGAATTTTAAAGATAACTATTTCTAACACAAACGCGTTGACGCAACTATCTCTGAAAATATTGCTATATAAAATTATAAAAAAAAAAAAATATATATATTTATTAATTTTTTTTGTTATATATTAATATCAGTTATCACATTTCAGAAAAAATATTAAAACAAAACTATCAGCAAGATGTCTTGATATACAAACATTCCTTAATAAATTTTATGTAGAATACTTTTTGTTTGAAACAGTTATCTTTAAAACTAACGTAATGAGAATGAATTTCTTTTAACACCGATTCCCCATTTAGAGCCGACCAAACCTCCCCACTCCCCTGCACAAATGAATTTTTCTTCGTCAAACATGAGTCGCAGGAAAAACCCCTGGTAGCAAGTGAACCAATGTGGGTGAAGCGAGGTGAGTATGGAGCAGCGCCGGAATGTAAGGGCGGGGGAAACGGGAGGTCCAGAGAAAACCCACCGACCAGCGGCATCTTCCGGCACGATTCCCACATGGGAAATCCGGGAGCGACTCTGCCTGGAATCGAACCCGTCTCGCCTCGTTGGGAGGCGAGCGCTCGGGCCGATGCGGCATAGTGGTGCCAAAAGCCACAAATGAAGTGGACCCAACAAGAAGCTCGTGACGTAAACTCTGTTAAACTGCCTACCGCAGCGACATGTAGACAGACTGGCGTTTGTATAGATAGAAACTTTCCTAGATAGCTTGGAATGATTAGATAATACTGACTTCCCTCGAGGAAGGATAACGTTTTGAGTTAAGAGTTATGAGACAGCTCGACTTGCAATGTTTACCAGGGGAAGACGATTGCCTAGTAAAAACTGCAGGATCAATTGACGAATGGTCTAAGAAGTAACCTTTTCAGCAATAACATCGGGGAGGTGAGTTCAAACGGTGGCCGCCAGGAGTGCTGGGAATTTTTTTAGTTGTTAGCTGTTTCGGAACTTAAAAAATGACGGAGGCGTGCGGTTTCGACCCGACTACACACACACAATGACCGCATCGATACCAGCGCTCCTAGCTGCGAATGGTCGATCCTTCCACACTCTGGCGGCGGGCGTGGCAATCAGAGATGGTCGCCAACAGCAGCCGACTGGCGGCGGAGATTAAAGGTGGCTGCCTACTGTAGACGACGTCGACGACGGCGATGGAAGACGCGAAAAGGCAAGAGAGCGAAGAAAGGGGTGGGAAACGAGAGAAAATTAAGGAGGCCGGAAGGAATATGAGAAAAAACCTGTAAGGCATAGAACGGAAGAGAGAGAGAGAGAGATAGAGAGAGAGGACAGACGTGGGAGAGCGAGCTAGCGGCAGGAAGGCATGCCAGCGTGTGAGGAAAAAGAAGAGGAATGGAAGCACGTGAGAAAAAAGAAGAGGAATGCAAGAGCACGAACAGATTGGAAGGAATAATAGAGCAGGAGGAAAAAAATCCAAGGAAAAAACGGAAATCAAAGATGGCCGCCATTGGTGAGGAATGCCACAGCATGTGGTTTCGGCGTGACGTCATCCAATATGGCCGCCAGCTCGTCTCCAGCCAGCAGCCAGGTGCGGTTGAATCGGCTATTTATAACTACTTAAGTAAATTCGTAATCAGGAACCCACTTATAGAGGCAATTTGATATTGAACGTTTTCAATAACATATTAGGACAGAACATTTTTCTTCGTCTTCTGCCATTATTATCGTACATATTCCAATCACTGCTTACATTCATTAAACTGTATGTAATTGTGAGCAAAGATCGTGTATCCACAAAGGTAGACGCATTCTTTGCAGCCACACGGGCTAGTCAAGGACTTTATGTTATCAATCATATTCGGGAAATCGTCTTCGCCTGGAATGAGGACGAAAAATCAATTGGGAAGACTGTCCCAGCGCAACTGCTCCGGTTCGAACCCACGAATTTACGAATGCGGTATAAACGGCTACCGCGCAACCAACCAAGCTCGCTCGATCTCTCACATTCTACATGCCGGGCCGATGACAGCTCCTAAGGGCCCGTGGGCAAATAATTTTGCTGTGCCCCCTTTCCTACTTTCATGTGGATTTTTCCAAACCTCATAAACAAACTGAAATTTAGGTATTTCTGTGCATTATGTGAATAGCAAAACTAGTACGTATATATTAACGAAGATTATAAGAAAACTACTCCATTAGTTTCTCCCAAGAGAATTACTATTCCATCCAACTATGAACAATATTTTTTCAAAGGGAACAACGGACATTAATACATTTTAATTTGAACGGTTTGCAAATCTAGATGCGTTCAATCTCTAGCAAAAATACTTTAGTTGAAAATACTACCACAAAAAATGATAGTTTTTTTGTCCGAATTTAGCATTTAATTCCTTATACGTCCATGAATGGTGAAGCCTGGGCCTTAACAGCGAAGTCTTGAGAGACGATGAGGGTGAAGTGGAGTAAGATGGAGCAGGAGCAGCACCGGAATGCAAGGGCGCGGTAAACGGGAGATCCCCGAGAAAATCCACCGACCAGCGGCATCGTCCGGCGCGATTCCCACATGCAAAAATTCGGGAGCGACACTGCCGGGAATCGAACCCGGTTTGCCTTGGGGGGGGG
>NQII01001287.1:31841-65763 GCA_002778355.1 Clitarchus hookeri
CCCCCTTTTTTCACCCTCTCGGTGGCTTTGTCTAAATGTTTTCGAAGCAGAGCGTTCATCGCGAACAATATTTAATTCTCCAGGATTGTTCGTTTACACCGGTGATTTTCAAGCAATGAGCCGTGGTCCCCTGGCGCGTCAAGAATTACCACCTGGGGAGCCGCGGATTGTTTATCGTATAAAAGGCCTTTTCACAATCACTAACTGTTGACGTTGACTTTAGTTTTGACTTTGAGAGGGAGAGTGACGCACATTGGAGCTCACAAAGTAAAAAAAAAAAAAAAAAAAAAAAAAAAAAAAAAACTTCACTGTCGGTTAAGACACGTGAATTAATTTTAATTATATGTTTCTGTGTGAATTGTGCGAGGCCTTTAGCGGTACAGAGAAACAACTGTAGTAAACTTCATTTTCGGTGTTGGTCAACCTACGTGACTCGAGAAATTTAATTTTTGGTGTTGGCCAGGTTATGTGAAGAGCTACAACCTCAAAACCGATAATATTGAGCGTTTACATTTTCAAATGTTTTCTAATATGTCGTGAGCTTGAACTAAATTTGATGAAGTGTGCTAATATTTTATAATTTGGCAAGTGGTAAAAATGTTAGAGCTATAATTGTTAGAACAAGCCAGGTTTCTTCTGATAAAAAGAGAGGAAGGGAGAGGAGAAGAGAGGAAGGGAGAGGAGAAGAGAGGAAGGGAGAGGAGAAGAGAGGAAGGGAGAGGAGAAGAGAGGAAGGGAGGGGAGAAGGGAGGAAGGGAGAGGAGAAGGGAATGGAGAGAAGAAGAGAAGAGAGGAAAGGAGAGTATGGTGGAGAGAGGAATGGTGGTGTGCCTGGTGTAGTGAAGGGGGGTGGGGGTGGGGGGTTCGCTGACAACAAGTGTTGTGCGACAATTGTAAAACCGAAATTAAAATAAACACAAATTTTTTAATTGCGTTATCTTTAGCTTCCGACTTCAAGCCATGCCGTCAACTGCTCAGTGTTGTTATTTTTACGATGACAGTAATGTAACGCAAAACGTTCATCACAACTGAAACACAGAACCCATTCGAAAACCAACCATCACTCCGACTGTGTCCACCAATTTCCACAATGACAAGAAAAATAATAAAGTAGTAGTGTAAATTTGTAAAATACTACAGCAAAGGTGATGTATTTTTTCAACTTAACCCCTTCCTTTCCGTGAAAGGTTTCGCTATTGCGCCACTGCTCCGCGGGTACAAAGAGCACGGAACGAACTCGACCGTTGAGGAGAACTCCGCAAATAGAACGACGACCGCGTAGCAGCGTGCGTCCTGCGTAAACAAGACCCACTTCGCACTCAAGGCGCGCGAGGCCGCACCCGAGCTGGAACCACCTAGTCGCCGGCAACGTGAGGAGACACGGCCACGTCTTGCTGGCTTCACTGGCGCCGCACGTCGCTGCTAAACGTAACAATAGACGTTACTAATGGGGAAGTTAAAAATTACGAAGGTATTCACTGCGGTTTTAGCAACACAATTAATACAAAGTGAGAAATTATTTTTCCAGAATGTCCACTGAAATTCCATTTTGGAATTCCCAGACTTTTTCCTGTTTTTCAGGCAGAATCTTATTTCCCCTGACCTATTTTTAGGACCGAAACCTTTAAATACCATATGTTTCCATCGCTGACAGAGCAAATATGCTACCAGTTACGTTGAATTAAATTACACTGCAACAGACCAAGCAAGCTGGGCCAACATTTTATTCAGTCCATCAACACTTCTCGCGATACACGCTGTTGACACACAAGTGCCCATTACAAACACACAAATACTTTATTTTGTGTATATAGGCCCTATTTCACTTCGAAAATATGTACTATTGCCAGTTCACAAACTTAAAAATTAAAGTTTTAAAATGCACATGGTCATAACTACATTATTATGCTTTCACGCAACTAAGAACATTTGCAGAATAGCCATTATTAACATTTTCCCTGATTTTTCCCTGTCACATGAAATTCTCTGAAGTTGCTGACGAGCTGCACAAATACGCTAGGATAAATTACCCATGCAGAAAATACGTAATGAAAGGGCTGAACTTTTCCCTGTTTTCCCTGTGGGTAGGCAACCTGAGTTCGTATAATATTAAAGACTAACTGCGCCCCGCGTGGACAATGATCACAAGCTGTGGATGATGAGAACTTATTTTAAACTGGGCAAATTACTTTCCTCCATCCTCCACTTTTCTCTCAGTCGACAACGTCATGCCAGTTGATGAGATACTTCCTTCCCCGTGGAGTTTCTGAACTCTTGGAAATGTCAGTCATTTCCTCAGGAATACCTACGTGTTTATACCACGAATCCCCACAAGTCCAAAGCGACAAAGTCAAAGTCAACAAATCAATATAATCGGAAATTTATAACTAAAACAACGAAACAAACCAAAACACAAACGACAAAATCAAGTCCTATGAGAAAAGCCTAGTCAAAAGAGAAAACACCAAAGAATATCAAACAAATCAAAGAGAAAACGTAACTAAATTCAAAATATTTTATGTGAAGGTCCCTACCATGTCACGAATGAAATGCTTGCAATGTTGAACCTTGACTCGCGAATGAAACGCTTACGAGCGCCATCTATTTACACACCAGACAGCTTGGTGTAAGTTGGTATTGCACGTTCCCAGCCATTGCATAATTACGTATTGTTATTCCACAGGAACTGTACAATTTTCTGGGATATAAAGTATCCTATGTCCTATTCCAGGGCCTAAAGTACCTACATACCAAATTTCATCAAAATCCGTCCAGCCGTTATGGTGCTGAGTGGTAACAAACATACACACACTCAGTCTTTCGCATTTATAAAATTAGTAGGATGATATCGATATTGTTTGAAACGCGTCCTCAGAAACAAAGCTTACGAACGATTTCATCACAAATTTGAAGAACAAGAAGGCGTTTATAAAAATTACGATGGAACCATCCTTCACACCTGATTTCAGACAAAGCATTTTAAACAAGAGCTACTACATATCAATACGATATAAATGTACTGTCTCAGTTTAAATTAATTGTATTACCAAAATTATAGCGAAATCAGCTTTGAAGTAAAATAATCTCTTAAAAGTCTTAAAATGTAATTTTTTCCAAGTCTTCAATTAAAAATATTTTCTGTAACTTACTGGCAGAATTCAATTTGAATACTAAAATAAAATGAAAAATAACTTTTACCACATTTCCAAAGTAATTGCGATAATTTTGATTAAATGTTACGTGAAATGAATTTCAAGTCTTCATTTCAGCTGTAAAGTTCGACACAAATTTAAGACAAAGATTCTTCCAATGGTTTTAAAGCTACGAAGAAATTTCTTTGGAATTTAAAACTTCGTTCCCCGGTTTAGCTCCATTTTTAATATGAATGTTATCACAAGACATGGAATGAAACGATAGGTAAAACGCTTAGGGAATTTCCCCCAAGAGATTTCTTTGCGATCTCCTGGTGGTGAAAAAAATGTTTGGCTACTGCTCTAAATAATTTTTGGTGTCATTTTGATATTTGCTTCGCATAATATTTAGTTCGTCACTGAATTAGCATTTCGTGAAAGGTGAAAATTATATAAAATGTTCTAGAAATGCAGAAAAAAAATTTAGGTCAACCGAACAACCTCAATGAACATCACTAGAATGAGGATGGGGAGCCACNTACGTGAAATGAATTTCAAGTCTTCATTTCAGCTGTAAAGTTCGACACAAATTTAAGACAAAGATTCTTCCAATGATTTTAAAGCTACGAAGAAATTTCTTTGGAATTTAAAACTTCGTTCCCCGGTTTAGCTCCATTTTTAATATGAATGTTATCACAAGACATGGAATGAAACGATAGGTAAAACGCCTAGGGAATTTCCCCCAAGAGATTTCTTTGCGATCTCCTGGTGGTCTTTTTTTACAAACCGATGACGAGATTTATTTTTTTGGTGTCATTTTGATATTTGCTTCGCATAATATTTAGTTCATCACTGAATTAGCATTTCGTGAAAGGTGAAAATTATATAAAATGTCCTAGAAATGCAGAAAAAAAATTTAGGTCAACCGAACAACCTCAATGAACATCACTAGAATGAGGATGGGGAGCCACNCTAGAAATGCAGAAAAAAAATTTAGGTCAACCGAACAACCTCAATGAACATCACTAGAATGAGGATGGGGAGCCACTTGGGAGAAAACTCCTTACAGTTCTGCCAACCGGTGTCGAATGCAGGACCTCCGGAATGCGATTTGCACGCGCTATTATATGACCAGATACACACCGCGGCAGACTAACTACCTCATATATTGCATACAGTCACAACTCCACACAATCAACATACGTTCCACCTTCCCCACAATGCACAATGTCACATATATGTTTTTCCTTCACATACACACACACGCGCGCGCACACACACACACACAAAACGTGTTTCTAAAAATCATCGACAAACTTCGGGAGACGTTTCCTTATAAAAATTACATAGAAAATAAATATGGTACTTTGTGCCCAAATGTAGTATTAAGGGAAAATCAAATTTGAAAAACGTATTTCTCGAGAACCATGGGGTGTATCATATTGACACAGGTCAACTTTTGTTGTTAAATTAACCACACTACCAACGTACTGTAGGCTTATGAATGTGTGGTACAAGTTGTTTACAGTATGTGTTAAAATGTCTTCCTTCATCGCTTGTGCAGCGGACCCAGCAGCCAACCAGAGGCTCGTATAGTTAGTGTGGCCTACGTGCTAGGGACTGTAACGCTGGGCCGAAGCCTCGTGTGTGTTTTGAATGAAGACGGTGGGTCCTACGCACTTGCAACAAGAGGAGCATTTTTGTTACTTAAGCGATACTGCTCAATAGGCCAGCATCAAACGTTCCAATATCCCGACGGTAAAAANGAGGAGCATTTTTGTTACTTAAGCGATACTGCTCAATAGGCCAGCATCAAACGTTCCAATATCCCGACGGTAAAAAAGTTGTATACAATAAGAGGGTGGCCACCCCTGTTGTTTTCATTGCCGTGGAAGGTACAAACAAACGTTTCCTGAAGGTTGTGATCCCAGTAACAGAAAACAATGTTCGGGGTATCGTCATTTAATGTCAGTTTCCGGTATTTCGGGAAATGACGGTTTTAAAATTTGATTTTCAAGGGCTCATTGCATTTAGGTACATATATTTATAATTACATTAACGTGCAGTATAAATAAACCCATCACGTGTAAAATTCTTATTACGAAACTAAACAAAGCAATATGAAATTTATGAATATTTTCATAATTTCAGAATATAAAGACAAATAAAGAGCAGAATGAAATTCAGTGACATGTGCGAACATTCATCAATACACCCAAAATTTCTGGAGAATCAATTTTACGCACACTTATTGAACGAATACTGAACATTTTATCCCATGGCATGCGAGCAGAAAAACACCATAGTCTCCGATACGTATGTTTGACGATGAATACCCAAGACCTTGTGTAAGATCAAGAGCTGATTGTCTGCTAGATGACAAAACACTCAGAACACGTCCTAGCGTATTTTCCAACACGAAAGCAGGCGACGAAAGAAGTTCGAAACCCCGATTGTGTTACAGATGGACGAAGGAAAAATTGTTTTAAATAATTTATTATAACGCGGAAGTTAGTAAGTACTGAAAGCGAAAAGAAACGCTGACGTAGCAAAAAATGTATTCTGTTGACTCCTGTAGCTATAATTAAATAGCTAGTCGGTTTTGGCCCAATTAAAATAGTTTCTTTACTGTTCAATAAACAAAAGTAACTTTTCCACTGCGTAAAATCATTTGTTAGGGTTATCTCTACCCACTGATAAGCACAACGGGAAAATACTAAGTTTAGGTTCTTTAAACGTTATCAATGATACTTAGAACAAATAAAAGAACGTGACCGAGAAGCTAAAAACTTTACTGAGTACCTGGTAACAAAAAAAAAAAAACATATATGATATGTTATTCAACATTTAATCAGTTTAAACAATTGATACAATGGGACATCATACGAGAGACGTCTAAGTTCCAAAATGCAGTCTTGAAAAAATAATAATAATAACTGTCCTTTCAACGCAAAAAAAAATTTGGAAATTAAAAAATGATTAAAACTTACATTCTAGAAAAATTTTACTTTCATTACGAACTGAAACTGCAGTACACTTTTCAATAAAAGCATGATTTTGTTAAAACAATATTCTCCTACAAACCTGCACGTGCTCATAAAACTATTGAAGACAANTTCAATAAAAGCATGATTTTGTTAAAACAATATTCTCCTACAAACCTGCACGTGCTCATAAAACTATTGAAGACAATTCCACAACTGCGCCGTCACGCAATTCAATCCATCATGATTACGATCACATGACTTCTGTACGTTCATATAACGGTGCAATATATTTACATAAAAGATAACGCTTATCTCCTTCAGGTTTAATCTTACACAGCAAACAAATACAGTGCAAGTGGCAAGTGTGTGCAGACCATGACTAACCATATATATGGCAAAAGATTTTCGATTACTTGTAAAAGGTAAATTTTGAAATAAATAAACAAGTTATTTCAACTGTGCCATAATGATGCCAGTAGTTGAATTTTGTTTTCTGTCCCACAAATTAATACAATTACGGAGGCGCAGAAACATGTTTAAATATCTCCTTGAAAAAAAAAAAAAAAAACTAACACGACGTGAAACATTTGGCCACCCTATTTCTGGCTACAGTGTTCTTGTGAACAGGGCTAGCTTAAATGGCTTGGAGCCGGGAGTTCGTCTCACAGCACACTATTATGAAGTGATCCGGCCTTAAACTGAACGGCCTGCCTGATCACACCTTCCAAACATTGAACCAAGGCACGAGCGTGATTGCAATAACACCTTGCTAAAGGCAGTTACAGAAATCCCCTCAACCGGCCAGTAAACGGAGCCGAAAATATTAAACAACGCGCCAGATATGGGCCAGCGTAACACCGGGAGCGGCGTATTTTGTCGCCGGGGCAGCGGACCAAGAGGACGTGGAGGTGGGTGTGTCCGGCCGTCGTTAACCGCCTCCTAGAATCAGCCTCCGGCAACATGAACAAGGTGGGGACTTTCCNGGCCGTCGTTAACCGCCTCCTAGAATCAGCCTCCGGCAACATGAACAAGGTGGGGACTTTCCAATTAGATTGTGATAGTAGTGCGTGCGGTAATAAAATTTATTATAATTAATTAGCATCTTGGTTATTCCATTTAAGCTCCCCCGATCAATAGTCACGTAAATAGTTATTGTTTAATTCTTATGTTCAATAAATTATACTGTTGTGCTCTACCTAATCATGACTCATCATTTAGCTACGCCCATAGCTCCTTTCAGGTATGAATTGACTTAAATGCTAATTCGTAACAGCACGTATTGGTGGGGGGAAACAATAGCCCTATTTTATCATTCAACGTAGCTGAATATAACCAAACCACGAGTGACATTGGGGTTTTGGGTAGTCGCATGTTACTTGACATCACAATAGCGCAGCGCAGTTCACAAGTACGTTGCAGACTGAAATATCTCAACTTAGCCTCAATTCTGCAAGCACGAGAGAGAAAAAAAATGCAAGGGGTCCTGGGGTGTTAGTTATGCGAACGTGACGCAGGCGGCTTGAAAACGTTTATCATAGCTACACGAATCAAAACAGAGTGTCTCGAGCACGGAAAGTACTTGCGTGCGCTTGTTAGGGGGCAGGATACATTGCAGTTCTCACGCAGGCACACTTAGCACTTCGCAACGCTACTCATCCAACAGTCTCGAGCTGCTGGCGACCTGAGCAGTTGGCATTATCTCCCCTTGGAAACGTAAGTACACTGCCCTCTTTCTTACTACCCCCTCGCCGTTTCCAAAGCCAATTCTGCTTCAGGAGAAAGGGCAACAAGCATTAAAATTATCGGTGAGCTCTCAGCCTGTCCAGTGATATACTCCCATGAGTGTGAAATTAATTTTAGAAACTCTTTTGCAGTAAACTTTTCTTCCACAAAATCCTTGTATGGTGGATCTCACTTGCGATGATATCCAAGACAAATTTTGACACTTCTGCTGAGGCAGTCCCAGGCGTCCGACAACTATAATGGCGCCAATATTACAAATTTGGTTAAGTCTTCCAAGCTACGATTCCTTTCAAAAAGCAAATGTTTAATTGGCTTTTTACAAATAAAAAAACAAACACATTAAAACTAAAACTTACTTAAAAGTATCCTGGTGATTTTATCGCATAAAACTTGCGTAAGTGTCACAATTACTATTATATAGTTACGCTAATATCATAGCAACTTAACCACTTGGCGAACTAGAAATAGGGAAGTTGGAAATTAATATCCATGGAATTTAACAAATAAACTCAAAAATGTAATACTTTTATTGAAATAGAAACATAATTATATGAACAACACTTCTCATTACCCGTCACTATGGGCGGGCTCAAATTAAAACACAGCAGTGTTGACTACGAAAGTATGACTGAGAAAATGTTTATTTTAAGAAAATAAAGTCATCCACTGTAGGTTTACCGGCAGTAGGAAAATTCACCCACATGACTAGCGACTTTTAGACATGGAAACCCAACACCATTTGCATGTAGCATTAATAATGGGGTTCTCGCTAAAACGCTGAAAATGACACTGCGCATGCCACACTCGACGGAATGCAGAGACCAAAAGGCTGCTAAGAATCTCTTGAACTGAGATAAAGGGCAGCGTCTTCAGCCTCCTTAATCCTTATCTCCAACTGGAAAACTGCCGGTGGTCACCGTAAAGGAAGATACAGCACGCCTGCCTTGAGAGAAGTCCAAGATAAATGCCAGCCATCCTTACCGTACATCATTGTCCGCCAACGCACATTTCTAGCATAGTAACTATTTCCCCATTGTGATACAAGAGAATAAATTAAAAAAAAAAAAAAAAACTTATTTTTCTAATAATGTATGAAGGGCGTTACAGGAATTTTAAATTCATATCCGTTTATCGTATAAAATGTTTTTATCTATGCTGGACAAATTAAAGATATTATTTTTCAAATTATTCTATATTTTTATTAAGTTGTCATTGATGCATGTCAAGAAAAAAAAATTATGCTCTTGCTGAGCCTCAGTCAACTGCAGGGCCCGCGGCAGGCGCCACCAGGCACCTGCCGCGCGGAACCACGTGACTCGCATTTACCAGCCGAGTGCTAAAAGTCGCGAGCTGCCGGTGCGTCATCTCGTTTGACGAGACGTTAATTCACGCCTCGAGCAACATCACGGCTCGCTCCTCGTCATAAAACACGCCTCGCTAATTGATCTGTTGTGTGGTGCTCTCGTGCTTCCTCGAACGACTGCCGGGTTCGATCCTCTTAAGAGCAACCCTGTTAGCACGTTCATCGACCAAGGAGTCGCACACTGCTAACGAGTGCCAAATGTACTCTCTCTGCAACTGTCCTCAACTAACTCAAACAATACTCCTACACAAACAATATCTGCAGCATCCAACATAATTCATTACTTGCATTCAATCTTCCATCGGGACAAAATTGATCATACGAAATTGATTTTACAGGTTACAGCTGAGAAATACGTTAGTTCATATTTTTCTTGTGCTACAGACGCAACTATAGTTTGGGAAATTCAAAACGGCAACACTGTGGGAAAGTGTAACAGGTTAATAGTTTTCCTTTCACTTTGGATGGTAGATCTACAAAATGTTGTAGAACACTGGCATCTAAGTGTTGATGTATTCTTGGAATGATTTTTGCAATGGGAGTAATTCGGTGTTTGAACAATTATGGATACACATAATTGCAAACACTTCGTTGTATTATCAGAAATCCTACTTGATAAAATAAAATAACTTAGATTAAAAATAACTTACAGCCTGAGTTAGCTGTTGTCGAGAAATATGTAACATGCATATTAATTCCAAGAATAATTTAAGTCAGAAAACAAAAGACAGAATAACACAACGAAAATTCCGAGCAGGAATTTGGTCAGATGACACCAGAAACGACACAACACAAGTATGGAATATGAAGAATATTCCAAAAACTAGATGAACAACGCCGACAACACAAACGAACACAATGGCTGGAACAGTAAGATGTAAATATGGACGATAATACAGACGAAAATAGCACGCGTCCTCAACGACAACAGGTGCGACGTTTCGGGAGCGGAGACCTGTACCTGTCCTCACGCATACAGTCCAAGAGACACCTACAGACTGACTATGACCATGTAGTGTGTCACGATATTACATGCTNCAATGACGATAATACAGACGAAAATAGCACGCGTCCTCAACGACAACAGGTGCGACGTTTCGGGAGCGGAGACCTGTACCTGTCCTCACGCATACAGTCCAAGAGACACCTACAGACTGACTATGACCATGTAGTGTGTCACGATATTACATGCTCGGGCTGATTATTTAATAAAGAAAATAAAGTGGAGGGGGGGGCACGCAACCACGAGCACAAACACACACAGTAAAGTCATTTCATAAACTTAAATTTCCTTCGGAAAGTAGGCTAACAATAATAAAGTCAAACTCATTTACTGAAACGTGACGAGGTTGGAAGATATCATTTTTGAACTGAACTTGCAAACTACTACAAAAGTGATTTCAAGCAATACTAATGAATAGAGACTTGAAATATTTAGAGACCTGAAATATTCGCGAATTCAGTGACCTGCGGATTAGACTCTACAGTCTTAAATACAAATATGCCGGTATCAACTGCTGTTGTCTGCTGTCAAAGTGGAAGACGACGATTGGGCCAGCGTTCTCCAGGAGGTGTCAATCACCGTGTGGACCAACGGCTAAACTTATCTAAACACACGTGTTTTGAATTCTAGCTTGTCCCAAAATGAATCCGCGAATTCTTCAGGTATCTAAAAAAAAATAACANAAACACACGTGTTTTGAATTCTAGCTTGTCCCAAAATGAATCCGCGAATTCTTCAGGTATCTAAAAAAAAATAACATCCAATTACAAAGTGTTAATAGGATTGCCGAGGCTTGAAGAAAAACGGGTATTACATAGTACGTTCATGCAAAGAAAAGAGAGTTGGAGCCGAACCAGTTGTTATCTGGAGCTCATAAACCGAATCATATGTTGGACGCCATGTCTTGGTTGTTAAACTCTTCTCTATGTTTTTATGCATTAGAAAATATGAGTTGGAAGCAGTGTGGCTTGCAGCAGGAGGCGCTGACGTAAGTCAGTCATGTTGAGTCACACACACTCCACAATGTCCGCACTCGCGACCTTGTGCTCCCTCCGCGCCGTCATGACACTGCTCTTGTATGAGCGCCTGGGAAGGGTCGTTACTGCGAGGTTCACGAGAAAACNTCCCTCCGCGCCGTCATGACACTGCTCTTGTATGAGCGCCTGGGAAGGGTCGTTACTGCGAGGTTCACGAGAAAACACACGCTGCACAGAGCACGCCATCCGTGGGAAAACTTCCCACCACGTACGACCAACGAGCAATTTATCTTTACAGCAACGTGCTTTTGCAACACTTCGTGCACTGTAGTAGAGTGGGGAGAGATTTGGGCGGCTATTAACATCAACGTCTTGACAGCCGATGAGGATGAAGCGAGGGGAGTATGGAGCAGCGCCGGAATGCAATTGCGGGGGAAACGGGAGATGCCCGTGAAAACCCGCCGACCAGCGGCATCGTCCGGCACGGTTCCCACGTGCGAAAACCCGGAAGCGACACCGCCAGGAATCGAACCCGGTTCGCCTAGATGGGAGGCGAGCAGTCTAACCACTACACCACCACAAGTTTCCAACTGCTGAATTCATGGGAACATATTTCAAAATACGGTTGTCTAGACGATAAGGAAGAAGAGTGGAGTGTGCACATATTGGGTGTACTTNATGGGAACATATTTCAAAATACGGTTGTCTAGACGATAAGGAAGAAGAGTGGAGTGTGCACATATTGGGTGTACTTAATATACAACACTAACATATTAACTGTACACATGTTATACATTGTGTGTATATTAAAAATAAATTATCAAAATACACAATTATTTCTATCATCGTTAAAAATATTTTAGAACAGTATGCATCTATTACATCGAAAATTTAAAATACAAAAACAAGGAGCTTACTGAAGAAGTTTCTCGTACAGTCATATCTGGTATCGTCAACCTATGGTACACGTCCGAGACTAAACTTTTCATCCTGCAGGAAAGTACTGTTACTAAATGTAAGAATAAGATAACAAATTTTGACATTCCAAGATAAACGATAATTATTAACCTTTATCACGTACACTAAATCCACGGTTTTTCAGTGAAGTAATACAAATTGAATNAAGATAAACGATAATTATTAACCTTTATCACGTACACTAAATCCACGGTTTTTCAGTGAAGTAATACAAATTGAATACGTAAAATTATTTGAAATTTTCATTCGATAAAACTGCATTTTCAATTAACAAATTTTTATCCAGCACAGACGTTTCGGATAAGTAGGGTAAACTAACACGCAAAATGGTTTCATTACACAACTCTCCACTAATGTGATGTAAATATTTTCATTCGAACTTGACAACTTAAATTTTTAACGCAGGAAAAAAAACACACTTATTTGATATTTTAAAAATTGCAATATAATTGGGGCCCGGACATTGCATTATTTTCGAAGACTGATTTTAAAATTGCTTGAACGCGAAGAGGCTTAAATTAATATTCCGAATTCCTCACCAATTACCGGCTGATAAACACTAAGATGCTGGTGAACTACGGGGCATATAAGGAAATAAAACTTATAAGTAAAGGGTGTTCACGGTAAAGTAACCACCTTTGAAATCCGGCTCCGAGAAAAAAAAAACGCTTATATAGGTACTACCGTACATACTAACATGCAGGCTTTTAGTTAAGCTGACACGAATTAAGTGAAATAATAATTCTAAGTCTTGAGTTGAGTGTGTAACGTTTAAAGTAATGACACATCAAGTCCATTTTTTATACACACTAGAGTACGAATTGGCACATTACAAACACATTTTGGTTCCAAAACAACTTCAAGTTTTAACTTGACTGACGCATCAATAAAGTCATTAATTAGACCGTGGCAATGTAAATTTTACATGTGGCGGAAGGATACAAAATATGGAGAAAATTATACCTAATAAATTAACCGCGAACAGCGTACGCCATTATTACTGACGTGCGAGTTTCATAAAGGGGTACATAAACCACTTTCTCGATCTCCTCAGCCGTCTCGCCAACTTGCCAGACTGCCCACCAACCGAGCCATCGAACCTGATCTAGAACCAACCTCTGGCCAACCATGTAATGTATGCGCTCCGACGATGAAAGGCATGCAGATTCCCAGTTGCCGACGAGGATGCGAAGTGAAAACAAGTACAAGGTTGCCGAGGAGCTGTGCTGGGGAAGAGAAGCGTGAAGATGACGTCGGCGGGAGCGGAGATAATGGGCGGCTCAAGGACCTGGGAGCGAGTGCACCGCGGCAACCTCGGCCACGAGAAAGCAGCCGTGAAACTTGACCAGACAAAAGTGGTTTGGCAAAAGGAAGATCACATCTGCAAACGGAAACAATTACGATTTCCCTTCCCGTGGTAGTTTCATTCACTAACGTATCCTTTGAAGTCATCTGATGAGACAACTTGCATGGTATCCACAAATATTATACTGTGGCTGTCGACTGTTTTAAAATTTGCTACTCCCTTCATTTGACATGCTGGAAGTGGCTTTCATGTCGTCGTGTTGTCCAGGCAACCCAATTTTACAACGGATGACGTCACCTGTTGCCATGCATCGTCTGTGTACAAAGCGACGTACTGCTTCAACCATCACTCAACTTGCCATTCAGCCGTTGTGATTGCGGCAGAGTTCAGGACAACCGGATACACGACCGCCGAGATCACCTCTACATGTTAATTTACAAATAAGTTCAAAGTAATGGCAGAGCAGTTCAACGACTGTACCGGGAGCTTTTCCCGCCATCGCGTGACTTCATCACGTACAATTTTTGTCAGGTTACCTTTAAAGGTAGCAGGGCCAACTGCGGTGCTCCACGGAAGCGCGGCACTCTCGACTGCGAAGAGGACACACTCCATCGAGTTGAAGAGAACCCATCAAGTACTCGCGCCATTACACGTGCCATAGCAGTGTCTAGCGTGATCTGCATGAACGGCAACTACACCATTACCACCCCCAGAGGGTACACGCAATGGGCCCGGCAAATTGTACGCCACGTGCCAACTTCTGTATGCGATTCCTAATTCCTGCACCATTGCGTGGACGTGCCCGAGTTTCCACGGCGCTTTATTTTCACCGATGAAGCGCATTTCACCAGGGAAAGCTGTTTTCAACTGTCGAAACAGCCACATTTGGGACGAAGAAAACACTCGTGTCACAAATTCTCACATATTAAAGCAACGTTTCAACATCACGTATGACCAGGTATCGTCGATGGTCGTGTGATTAAGTCTTATATTTTTCCATGCCGCCTAACGAGTCCCACATACTTGACGTTCCTTCAAGAATTACTGGTAGAGTTCTTGGAAGATGTACCACTGAACATTCGTGAGAAAATGTGGTTCCAACAAGATGGCGCACCAGCATATGTCACGTGCCGCCCAACATAATCTCGACCGAACATTCGGGGAAAGGTGGATAGGTCAGAGTGGCCCTATTGCTTGACCGCCAAGACCGCCGAATTGAACTGCTTTTGATTTTTTCTTGTCGGGTCACATAATTCGACCAATGTGGCGTCGGGGAAAGATCTGCTTGCACGAGTTGTGGCTGCAGCAGAGAGATTCAGCACACGCAGGGTATTATTGAGTGCGAGTGCGCGTGTGTGTGTGAGCACGCTTCGCAGATACAATATATGCAAAGAACGTCATGTTCACCACATCGAGTAGCTCTTGTAGTGCACGCAGGTAACGGCTTGTTGATCTAGGTGAGGCGGGAGATTTCGATCCCTGATTCGTGTCATCCGTACAGCGGCGAAACGGTAAGTTTCCGCACATGGGTTCCTCATCAGAACTATGTACTGTGCGCTCTCTACAACCCCAAGAAGTATGTAACAGTAATCATGAAGTGTGCCGTATAGCTAACTTTACTTTTTCCCACTTATCACTGATTACTATTTTTCCCGCCGTATGCGTTAAATCTATAACCTAAAGTGGCAGATATTAGTTTGTGTTTCACGATAGCATCTTTCAGCGCAGTTATGAATTCGCAGAAAGATGCTCACAAAGACTCCAACCCCCCTTTAGTTGTGAGCTTCGGAACTCATACACCCAGTGCAATTACAAACCTTTAGAATCCGATAATTTTAGTGCAAGCAGATATGAATAATTTACAAAACATGATGGCCACTGGTGAACACAAGTAGCTAAGAAAGATAAGCAGTAAATACGCAAAGAATGCCGCGTGCACTCTGCGAAGTTTGTGGCCAAAACTCAGCTGCATGATAAGAGGGGCGGGACATTAATTACAGCTGTCGGGGAGGAACAATCTGCCCCACTTTCCGGAGCAGGAAGATGCTTTCCTTCAGGTGAAAGGAAAACCAATCTAGAAACGTAAAAAAATGCATCGCATTCATTAGTCCAGACGGTTCTGTCAACTTTCCCCGAGGTGAAGAAGATTTATTTGCCTTGTTCAGGTGAATGACACAGTAGCATGTAACAGATAGCGGGCAGTGCATTATGTTACAAGGTGGATCACTTCACGAAAGAATATAGAATTTTCCTTAAAAACTGATTACGTGCTTTAGACAATAAGGATCTTCACATGTCACGTATGAAATGTTATACTGAACTCAGGAAAGGCGTTATCATTAAATTGAACAAGGATTGAATGTCAACTGTCAAAAAAATCGTGCAACTGTTTTATGAAGACTCGTACGGATACATGAATTTAGTTGTTTTTTTTCTCTTCGCGGTACAGAATAAGCTCATTTGGGAGAGAGACTATTGTAACGGTTATCACACGCATTTTGAGGTCATAAATAACACCACCTATTCAAACAGTTCGTCCGTTACTTCGTAAGTTAGACTTCTGGGGACGTCACTAGCTTTCCAAGACAACCTTACAGCAGGATTTGCAAGGGCGCCCACATTCTGTACGAATATAACGCTGCCTACAGAGGAATATATTTAAAAAATGTTTATGACGCAAACTTAAGTTAGCATTATACTCAATGACCAGTATTTAGAATAGGAACATTAATAAGAGCTTGCAACAACTGCCTATAAATGAAAAAGGGGACGAAATAGAGCTAAATATATATGAACATATAATATATGCAGTGTCCATAAACAAACATATCACACGTAGAACAGTCAGTAAGTTCGTGGACGACGTGATACATGGACGCCTACACTCTAAGCGCGTCAGTCAACGAAATTAAAAAAAACAAATTGCTACGGGGCACCAAGGCGCTGAACTCTACATAAAAACGAGTTCAGAGTTACATCTGCGGGCAGTCTTCAACTTCATATAGCCTACAATTTTTTTTACAAATGTGCTGGTAGTATGTACATACTGTATGTTCTGTAAATTCAATCGGCGACCAAGATGTTACAACAGAGTTCTGTACGCAGTAAGCGAAAACTGACAACACACCACGACGACAACGAACACGATTTTTTTTGCCGTTACGTTTCGCAGCATTTCAACGATTATTTAAGACACATTGTATCAGTGGGACGTTCACGCACTAACGGGAATTTGTTACGTTTTGGCGACGCTGACGAGCAGGGAACAAACCAGGCGGTATTCTGAGTTGCCAGTAGTGATGAACGAAGACTTAAAATGCTCGTATGGCCAGGGTATAGGCTGTTCACGGTAAAGTGAGCACCTTGAGACCCTAGTTACTTTCTTCCTATCAGCAATTTTTATCTTTCCACTACTTTTTAAAATAAATATTGCCATGCAAGTACTAAACACAGTGTATATATTTCACCGGACTTGAACGTTAACGTCTGAGGCTACAATAAAATATAATTATTGAATAGTATTCCAAATGAGAGGGCTTTAAAAAGTGCTCACTTTACCCTGAATAGCCTGCAGTAGCCCAATTTTACAGGAGGGGGCCNGTACCCCTTTATTTTGCCCTTAAGGTTGTCAACAATTAGTATTAAAACTATAAATAAGCCTTAAAATAGGATAAAAAATTATTGCTTTTAAAATATGATGCATTTTATTATACTGTGAAATAATTTTTATCTTAGTATTTGGCCATATTAACACGTGCGTCAGCACTGCTATACTCTATTCGCGGTTACTTCGCACTTTTTGAATCAAACCTTTGAAAAATCACCAATGTATGACGTGTTTTGTTATTTCCTAAATACGCCATGTGTCGCAGGGGTTATATTCATATGTTAACATAAAAGTACCTAATTTTGGTTAAATTAAACCAAACTTTTATTTTATCTATAAGTTATAATATTTTATTTATAATTAATACGAATAGCAACAGTGGAAAAATCAGTGTGTTGGTAATACCTAGTAAAAACAGTTCTTATGCAAAATATCACTACACCAGGTGCGCACGAATGCGAGTGCGTTGTCCCTCTGGTGTGATTTTCTAGACTTTTGAGCTTAGTTTGCATGAGGCGGAGGAATATCCTGGAAGTAGAATTTTATAAGGGCTTCAGAAAAAATTTGAAGTAACAGTGGATGGACAATAACACCAATATAACCTCCCTTCCTTTGCTACGGTCAGTGTAACCCCTCCCTCGAAAAATGTGTGGCTACGCCACTGCGTACGGAATGTGAATGAGAGGCGTCAATGATCGAGAGCACAAGAGGCGGCGAGTGTTGGACAGCCCTCGCGCGGCATTTAGCCAGGTAAGCGTGCAGGCGAAGTATAGGCGTAACCCGCGGTGCCAACACACGTGCGGTGACTCACTACTGCCAGGGGTCGCCTTTCACCGGGCCGGGATCCAAACAGGTCCGGGCAAGGTCTCGCCCGCCGCTGCACTCCATCTGCACGCGCTCGATATCATTAACGGACCTCGGCGGCTGCACGCCTTCCACATGCTTTATCCGTTTCAAGGTTGCAGCAGCGGCTCGTATGACTCGGCCTCCCCGCGCGATCGGACCGTGCTCCCAAACGCTACTCCGACAGTATTCTCTGTCCCATATAACTTGGCAAGATTTTAACAGTTCGACGAAAGTAGCGTCAATGTTTACTTTTCTCCATCAGTTGGTGCGTCAAGTGGAGGCTGTATATTTTATCAACACGATGTCACCTAATCCACTTACAATTGTACTGTAATGATAAACAAATTTTAAGGTATTTTAGACTGAAATCTGTCTAAAAAAATTTGTAGGTTATAAAAGTAAAAATATAAAACCTTGCAAAAAATTAAATATTTGCCAACTATTTTTTAATTTGTCAGAGACAGCGAATTTAGGTTAACATTTGCGATACGGTAGTTAGTAGAAGGGAAATGCCGATTCGAGCCCAGGAAAAAGTCACTTAAATCGGCAGGTACCCCCCTGGGGCTNTGACAACGCACTTCTAATCGCCAAAGACTCACCAACCACTATTGCAAAGCAGTAATTCTGCTATTACTTATACTAAACCGTTAGAGTTGGAAATATGTGGCGTGAAATAACTTAAGAATTGCTTAAAAACTATTCACGCGCGTCCGACTTTGCTAGTTTTATTAATATAATATAGTAACAACACGGATACAATGAAATGGGTTTGCGGGAAAACAACATGGCGTTTAATGGAAGTAGATTTAACGATCACCAGCCCAATAGAAATTAATAGTAACCAAAATCGCTGTACACGAAATATACGGTACTTTAAAAATTATGCAGAGATCACGGAAAAATAAACTATTGGTACGGGTTCGTAAATTTGTTATTTTACACACGAAAGTTATTTTTTTTATGGCTGGTAATGCTTCGGGAAAGATGGGACAGATGGCGCTCATAGCATTGCAGGGAGAGTTGTGAGAGTTACTCAACAGATAGCAGCACGTCGGCCTGCCTCTTGATCCAGTCTTTTTAAAAGTTGACGGTTGTTCTATTTATTACTGGCTCGAAACGACTCGAATTTGAAATATATTTCTTAAAATTATTAGAAAAAATAATTCAACACCACCATACAATATTTCTGTAGGCTTTTGGAATTAATATCAAGCACGTATGGAAGGCATGGATGGAGAGAGAGGAGATACGACGTGAAAAGAACTCTCAGAGTTTTGAAGTTGCGTTTCATTTGGATACGGATCGTTTTATTTTGCATTTCATTTTGAACACCTATACATTACTACTTTACACGAAGTTTAGTTTGTAACTCTAAAAATCGCTGTTTTGCGATCACGTAAAATAAAAGGTATTAATTAATCTAGGAACTCTTTCTTATCGCGTATTTTCTGCTTGTCTGATGTGCGTCGGCAGTGCACTCGCCAACGAAATATTAACTTTAGTTCGTTCGTGCATCAGTTGGTACAGGATTTTGTAAATTGCACCGTTTGTTTCGTATATGTCAAGTTGCCACTCACTGTCTGTCATAATCTTGCCAAGTTATATGAGACGGACAATAGAGTTAAGCAAAAGAGGAAATGCTGACCGAATCTACAGTTATGGGGAGTATGAAAGGCCTATACGGACAATGTCAAGTTTAGCAAATTCACATCCCTTTTTCTCTGGAACGATTCAAGATAATGCGATGCAATTTTTACAGGATATATATCCGTACCTTGCACGCTCACTCATCTATTTTAATCAAAATACAATTAGCAGAAAGTAAAATATCGCCTATATTTTAAATTAACCGAATTCATATATTTTTTCAATAAGTTTTAATTTTTTATGGTGAAATGATTTGTACCACCACTATTGTACATCCATATTAAAACAATAATGTAAAGAATAAGTGGTGCAAATGTCTAAGTTCTAGTTGAAGCTGCTCCTGAAATAATGGCAAACTTATACAAGAAAATGTAATTTTTTTTTCTGAAATCGCAACCGAAAAAATAATTAACATATAAATGGAGACACGGCTCAAAACCTCCGAGCACGGTAACCCTTACCTCCTCGAGTATCGTAAGGATGTTCTAGCAACCATAGTACCCACTGACACACTTTTCTGCTTTAATTCAAGACAAACCACCGTCTTGTAAAGCAAATTGTTTCAAAGTTATTGCATTTTAACTGAACAAGTGGTCACGAATACAAAAAACAACTGCTCGTGCAGTAACATAACAAAAATGTTATTAAAAATGCTTGTCAGTCAACAGTCATTAAACAGAAATCTCAAAATAATAATAGGTCATAAAAAAATTTAGCCCCCCCCCCNGGAAATATAAAAAAAGTATTGTGTGTTTAAAACCATGGCATGAAAATGGAGACGTACAATAATTATTTTCCCGCAGAATTACATCTTCCTCATATCCGAGGTAATTATTTTTGCCATGAGCATATGTACTGCTACTGAACAAAGACGGTCTTAGCGTAGATGTAGGTAGGCAAGCCGCAGGCAGGTCGACCCCGGACCGCACACGGCCGGGACGTATCACACATTTCCTAACATGGCCACATCCTGTCCCGGGGCTGTAGACGGGCGGGCGGGGGCTTGCCTTACCCGTGGTCGTGCGTTGCGAGTGTCAACTGGGCACGCAGCGGTGCTCACGCCTCTTCGCGGCCAAGTGTCCGCCCGACAACCGGCGGAACAACCCTTGCGCTTCTCTCTACTACCGATGCTTGTCCCAGGTCACCTTATCCACAGCTCAGTCACCGTTCATTNAATAACACTGGCCGTAACTGAGGAGTTGGCTGGAATAAAGGCCTTCATGCTAAAATCACATTCTGACATCATGCCAGGTAAAGTTTTTGGAGACTTGCGTTGTTTGCAACAAAAAACGTCTATCATATGGGTCTCTCTTGAAAGATGATTATACCCATCAACAGTAACTTTTCTCATTAAAGGGCTACTTATGTATTTACAATAAACGAAGGAAACAATTTTCTAACTTGGTGAAGAATACGAGGTTTATTCGGAAAGTAAGGTCCGAATTGCCGTAGATAATCGAATATCGCGCGAACATTGTCACGCGCATGCGCACCGACTCCCGGCATGCCTTGCTCGTCAAACGACGCCATTTGCATTGGTATTGTTGCAGTGTGAGTTCAAACAAAATGTTTAAAACAATTGATCAGCCCGCCGTTAGTGAAATACGGTTAGCGATTCTGTTTTTGACAGCAAGGAACGTGTCATCAGCGGAAGTTCATCGACAGATAAGTCAAGTGTATGGCCCCAATGCGATGAGTGGCAGCAAAGTGCGTAAGTGGGTGAGAGCTTTCAAGGACGGACGGGAAAATGTACATTATGTACCGCGATCAGGCCAACCATCAGTGATCACAGAAGATTTGGTCAAAGCCGTGGACGAAAAGATTCGTAAAGACAGGGGATTCACAATTTCAACTTTAGCATTGGTATTTCCGAATATGGGTAGAACAGCTTTACACAAAATTGTCTCTGAAATAAAGGATAATACAGCTGTGAGAAGCAGAGTGGACAGTGGGTCAAAGTGCTTGTATTTTGCACCATTCTGACTTCACCAATTCTTCTGGCAGCAACGGTCACATGAGGGTAACCATACACGACAGACCAAAGACCACTCACAGTAGTGAGAACTGTTTAATTTTCAGACAGGCACAAACGGTCAGTACATTCTTTGTCAACCATCCAGCAACATGTGGCAACTTCACAGGGATACCACATATCTAAAATAAGTAATTCAAAATGTCAGCAAAGGGGAATCTGCAAAAAAAAAAAAAGACCTTAAAATATTTTTCCAAACCTCATCGCCTTAGTTTGCGATGGTGTCTGTAGACAGCAGGGTGGTATGCTATGAACTGGTGACCTATAGCTTGTAGTGACTACACACTTTTTTTTTTTAGAATGGGGGTGACCGAGTTCCCATTTCTCTACTGAATAGGCAGAAGTCCCTTTTTGCTTGTGTGTACAGGGGTTTCATTCCCAAGAACTCTTCAGGAGTTTCCATATTGTGCTTGTCTTTAAAAATCAGCACCATAGTTAAAGCCAAGATCTAAGTTTACCATTCAATCCTCAATTTGTGTAAAAACCCAAGTCTTTTCCTAATTACATTTCATTATTAGTGTTTTTAATCTTCCTGACTAAATAGTGTTCTCTTACTAAGGCCTAGTTGTTGTTCAGGAGCATTCAAATACAAAAAAAAAATATCACAAATAATATAAAATGGTACAGGTAAACTAAGATTCACATACAGGGTTATTTTCAAAGTCTATACGAGATNATATCACAAATAATATAAAATGGTACAGGTAAACTAAGATTCACATACAGGGTTATTTTCAAAGTCTATACGAGATTTATAAACTCTGCAGTACAGTACCACAGAATGATAAGCATATCAAAAAAACAAAACTCACCAAGTTTGCATCCTATCTTTCAGGTGTGTGAGCACCACACACAATCCTTTATGTAATTTGTAAAAAAACAAATCTAACGAGTTGAAGTAAGATAACCATGGAAGCCAGGAAATAAGATTAGGTCATCATTAAAACGAATTACACAACAAAAATTAGTTTAGAAATTTGTCCAAATGTCCAAATGGAAGCAGTGGGCCTCTGTCTTGCTGAAAAGCAAGTCCTTACCATCTACCTGTACTAATGAAAGTGCACACACACTGGTAGCATGTCAGATGTCATTGGCAGAGGTTGGCTCCCCAAATAATAATGGTCTGTTTACTTGGTTAAGGCACTCTGCACAAGCTTTGGTGTTGAAGAAATTTTGCATTTCGATGCGAAGCTGCAATATTTTACTGTACATAATAAATTGCCACCTCTTTTTGAAAACCAGCTTCTAGAAATGGGGAATACGAACCTTGGCAGTCAGTCCCCGTGCAGCCTTGTGGTTCCACATGAAAGGATTTATGCAGAATGCACCAGAACTTTTGATGTATTTCCATTCCCTACCTCCCAAAATCCATTGACTTCTAAGAATTTATGAAAAGTATTTTTCACATGAATTTAATTATTTGCCAATGGTCATGTCCACCAAACATTTTGTCAGGCATCTCCTCTGCTGTAATTTGTTGTACAGAAATAAGGATGGGGTCTTCAGTTTACAATGCACTCCAAACCACATTAGGTAACTATTAAATGCTCAGGAAAAGGGTCATACCAGGGATTGGTTTCACACAGTTGCCAGCCTGGCCTCACCACACAAACATGTGGGGCACTGGAAAAGGAGAGTTAGGGGGACACACTTTCCTTTCCCCAATCTCATTAAGGGCTGCCAAAGACTTCACATGGTATAACCGTAGATGTATATTTGATAAATTTTTGGAGGTCACTAAATAATATTATATGGTATTTTTTAGTTATATAAGTCTCATGTGTCAAATGCATGGACAAGAAACAACATGAGTATGTGTGAACATTGACATAATTGTTTCAAAACAAAAATTTTTGGAAGGTACACCTTATATGCCAAATCCTCTACATAACCTTGCCCCCATCCCCCAACACAATGTAACTATGAAAGGTTCTGATGCACCTGCAAGCACGACCCCTCAATGATTACACTCACCAAGGACTCACTTGAACTTCTTAGGTATATTTTTGTAGATACAGTTAGTGTTTCAATATGGTACTTTGTTTGAAACCTCTAAAAATACTATACAACTGACTCAAATTTAATGAATTCCAGGACAAACAACACTTTGTCATGCTTAGTCTATGCCATTCCTGTAAGCACATCCTCCTAGTGATAAAACTAGCATGTCTGCCAATCCACAAACACAAAAAAATTAATTAAGATCCTCTATCGGTTGATATGCTTATTTTGCTGTTATTTATCTAGACAACTGAAATGCATGATTTTGAAACCCTGGAGGGACTCGCAAGTAAATTTCTAACATCTCAGAAAAAGTGAATAAATTTTGCAATTTACTTGTTTTTGAAAATATTTTGATATACTTGCAGCAACCAGTATTTCGAATGACTCAAAAGAAGGCCCTGCTTCTAACCTCCCCCCCCCAGCCAACTCTGAAGGCACCACACGACTTCTTTCTCTATTCTTCCTCCAGGGTGCATTTGTTTTTAAATTTCAAAGTTACGCCTGCACACGAGTGCACACATTTTCCATAACATTTGATGGGACTAGAAACATTATTCAATTTTAAAACAGTAAAACATAAAAAAAATATATGAATATTGGTTATGACTTTATTTACTTCTCTTGGCAAGCCCCCAAACTATGTCAATTTGACTGCTCAATATACAAACACTGACAATGAACACAATGTTAAATCAGCTTTTTGATAAAATTCCCATACATTTCAGTTAGTTGTCTGGAAAATCCTGGTGTATTTTGAAGTGCAAGTGCATGCATATGAATGTAAATTGTACATATTGTAATGACGCAGTATTATTAATTTTCGGGACACGTGTTTCATTTTCTTTCGTTTGGTAAGCTTCATAATAATTTTATCGGGTTTGAAATTAAAAGCCGTGGTGGTTCGTTTTATTGTGGTAGTACGTTTATTGTGGTAGTACGTTTATTGTGGTAGTACGTTTATTGTGGTAGTACGTTTATTGTGGTAGTACGTTTATTGTGGTAGTACGTTTATTGTGGTAGTACGTTTATTGGGCGGACGTTTGCAGTTTTGTTTCGAACGTCATAGTTTTCAGTTTTAGTAGCGTCAACATTAGATTAGCTTTTTTCAGACTGCGTCAACAGTTTTAGTTCCTACGGGGCAGTTTTGATAATGTGTGGATGACGCTGCTGGCAGATGCCGGGTGCCAGGCCCTTATCTGGGGAGAGGGGGGTGATAGTCAGCACAAGTACACGTGTGCATGTCGCCCTTCACGTCAGTGGATAAGGTCAGTTGGAAGTCAGTCGCCACCGAGCAGTTATCTGCTCACCTGGGCCACGTCGGGCGTGACGCTAACCCCCACATCAGCAAACTTGAACTTACGAGATTAGTTCTACGCCGGTGTGGGAGGTCGCTGCATTGGTTATTTCTTCGGGCAAGTTTTAAGAACTGAAATAATTTGTAAACGACTGCGGCTCTGTTCTGCACGTGTCTATTTATCTGTGAACGGTTCGTACTCTGCATACCTGAACTTCGTATGTGAACTGTGTCACTACAATGATAAATAAAAGTATAGAACAAATACTCCGGAACTTGACTTTATTTCATATGTAAATGGCGTCCATTTTACTGAGTCTCGTGTACTATCTCTGAGCTAGCAGTGGCAACAAAGTCGGCTGTGTAACTGCGCGGCCAACGTTACAATATGTAATGTTAAACATACATTCCAGACGCAACATTGGCGCAGCCCAGGTAGTTTGCTATTAAACAAACAAATTGGGGAAAACAGCAGTATGACAAGCCAGCAAATCTCTACTGCCACAAGTAAACATTAAAAATGGAAGTTTGTTACTATGCAATCTTCACAATTCCAACCAGTTTTATGAAAAAAGATAATGTACCTTGAGGAGGATAGGAAACCAGGTGAGAAGATGAAGAAATCAGTAATTCAAAAATTTCATAACTGTTTTGTTTAGTGTTAGCATTACATGTACTTCAAGGAGGTGAGTCTGTAATTTAAAGATAGGTAAAAAACATGTGGATGTGGTATAGAAAAAAAGAAGGTGCATGACTCGCAAGCTTTTTGCACAAATGTAGTTCTTTTACATAAATTATTTATTTAATTCCTCTGCTGATACAACTACTATCTCGTTATACACCTTTGCTTTTCATGTACTGTACTTGAATTGCCACAACCAGTGAACCTACCAAAAAGCTAAAACATAATTCTTGGTTTGTATAGTACACAGAAAATACTTTTTAAATTTGTACAAAGCTGTTTGTGTAAATTACACAACATACTGGCTGTCCTAAAGCATTCAAATTAATTACTGTGTATTTATATAAAAAAATTTCTAGCAAGGCTCTTAAATCATCCTAACTCATACTATGTTTGCTACAAATTAATGAAAGCATTAACAGTTTATTTGCTTTCTATGCACTTGTTTTTAAGCACAGAAAGCACAGTTTCAAGAGAAAACATTTTGAGGCCAAAGGGGAGGCAGTTTGGTTTCTAATACACCATCTACATTCCTCCACCCAACAGTTAGAGAAAATTTAGTGTTTTTAAAACACGTTACACTTGTACCAACAAGTGCAGAAGTGTAAGAAGGGTGCAAAACACATTGCTTGAACAAGCATGCATGTTTCTGCTACATGATTCAATCTTGTTTTTATGAGGAGTGTCTCTGGACACACAAAGGAAAGCTAATTGATTGCAGATATTAGGCCTGAAAAGTAAACATGTCATGTACTAGGAAATATATTTATTACTGAGAAAATACTTTGATAGTGTAAAATCATAAATGTGTTCAGTCAGCACAAGCATTTCCATAAATATCACAGAAAAAGCAAAGGTAATAATATTTAAGAAAACAAACAATGGTCAGAAATGTTGACAAAAGAAAAAAGGAGGAAAGTTGTAAAATAATTATAAAAAAAAGTAATTACTGTGCAACCCTGTTATAACATCACCTCTTGCAACATTTTACTGTTTAATAAGCTGTCTTCTGTTGGTCCACAAACATGTTTTTCAAAACAAAATTACCCTCTCATAAAGTTTTCTTTTATGTAAGGCTGACATTTCTTGGGGCCCTTGAGAAATGTTATAACAGGGTTCTACTGTAATAAAAAATTTAGAATCAGGAATGTCTCGAGTTTTCACAGACTTTGAAAAAGGTTTAATACCTTTCTAAAATCAGATTAGGAATCAGAAATCTAAACCAAAGTTGGATTCTTAGTTTTTAAATGTTATAGTTGCAATAGTTACGTATGCGCTGAGAAAAAATAAGTTTTCCACTAGTCTCTTAGGAAAGCAGAACTCGCTGGTACATATTAAATGCTCGTGCATCTACTTTATGGTCATAATTTACATCTATAAATTATTCATAACTTAAGTTTGGATTGGATAAACCACCAAATGTCCCTAGAATAAAAACAGAAAAGGCTGTAACCAGTTAGTAGTAGGAAGGTTAAAGGACAGATGCATCACAGAATGTCAGAGTGCCACAAGGCATGACATCACCCTGGTCATGACTCGCTTGGTAATGGGGGTGGCAACATGGTGATGAGGGAATACTAGTGATGACTTGCCCCATGTAGTTTTACTACACTGTACTTACTCTGTTCAAGTGTAGACCATGGTAACATTCTGAACAAAGTTTAAATCTCTAAATTTAATTGTATGAATAACAAAATTACACCCATAACACCCATAAAAAAAAAAGTAATTTTTTTGGTGCCCACTGAATTATGACTTTTCATAGCTAGAAAACGTGCATGAATGCAGTTAAAATACAGAGCGTTTGTATCTTAAAAAAATTTAATGCCTGAAATGTTGTGGAGGCAGAAATAGGCAGATGTCTACCTTTCTATTTATAACCATTCTACTCAGCCTATTATACCAGGAACAGAACTTCTTGACCGCCCAGTGTCAGCCTATTGATGAGCAGTACCAAGCCCTTTTGCCACATCTGTCAAGCGCCCATCCAGTTGTAATACATTGCAGTGAAATCTTAATTGTAGTATAATATAAATTACAATTCTTTACATAAAGAAGAACATATGAATATAGTGGAAAAATAAATCTATAAAACAACTATGAGATATACTTGGAAGTTTACATCTAGACAAACTGCTAAATTTTACATTCAAAGTAAAAACATTCTGACACTGGAATATACATATTAATAAAATCTATCAAACGTATATGTAATAATGTTCATTTACTTACAGTTGAGTGTAGCACTGAAAAAATAATCCATCTTTGTGTTGTGGCTTGTGACGACAGAACAAACTCCTCTTCCCTGTCCAAACAGTTGTAATGCTATTCTTTCCGTTATAAACTCCTGCCAGTCATTTGATTTCTTATAACAAAACAAACACTTAAAAAAAATACTGTTGAGGAACTTGCTGAAAATTTATAACCTACTTTCTCACACACAGCTGCCGTAATTTTTTTGTCGGAACTTTCAACCTTATCGTAAAATTCTAACGCCACTCTCAGAAGACAGTCTTTTTTAAAATCGTTAAAATCATTAAAATCTATCACTAGTTTCCTGAAAAAACCTTTTTTCCCTAAGCGACACAAATATTGCTTTTAACGTAAATGCACGTCAGTCGCATTGTGCGTTCACCAGAATCGCATGCTCTTGTTTTCAAACTGTTAATTTGTTGAAAACTGACACTTTCGCAAAACTATATTTTTGATGGTTAAAAAAACAATGGTTTATTAACCACTTCCCTTACAAATACGTATGCTAGCACAAGGTTTACACGAACATAATTTCAATGAAAACTTTACACGCAAGCAAATTAAAAACAGCTAGGATCGTTCCAAGCCCGTCGCGGTACTGCACTGACCACTGGGCTACAGGGCTAGAGCAAACACCAGAGGCAGCTGTTGTGCTGCTCATTATCTGTGTCGACTAAGCACGAGTCAAGACTTTGTTATCGTCTGCTTATAAAGCAAGACAGAAACATTTAGCTATACCTACCAAATATGGTGTATGAACAATATTCTTTGTTCGAAAATAGTAGTGAATTTATGCACATGTACAGTGTATAACACGAATGGATAAAGATGCAGACTTGGGATTTTCACCTACTTGTTCAGCAAAATGAGCCTCTTGCGAAAAACAAATGAATTTTAATAAAATCATTCAAAATTTTCTGAGTGCAACTGAGAAACATATTGTTTGACTCGCTGTGGTGGCTGTAACAGTGCAAAACTGTGATAGGCTACTGGTGTTGGCAAGTGGGAGGAAGCGCCTCATATCAACTGTCCTCGATGCGGCCAACAAGTTCTGTGCCTGGTATAGAATGAGTTCACTACAAGTTATTGATTTTATACCTTCAAAATTATTCCCCTAGCTGTCCCAAATCTTCCCCTAACCATCAATGCTTTTTTTTTTTTTACGCATGGCAGAGCTTTTATTTACACAGCAGCTGGGTTGCACTACAGTGAGTTGCCACCAGCGAGTTATTGCCAGACCCTAATTAAAACTTCACATGCATGTGAAACTGATGGCTACTAAAACACCGGTACTAATTTTTTTTTACAGTACCAACAAATGAACAAGAAAGTTACTGCTTTACAATGAAATAAAATGCACTACAATTCTAGAGGAGTTACAAAGCAGGTACACATTGTATTGTGTACAAATAGTATGATTAAGGGTAAAAACACACCAGTCACAAAATTGTGAAAAAAAAAAGTATATCAAATTGACACAATCACTTGAGTAATAATGCATGTTAAGCACTAGTATACTCACTATTATCGTACAGCAAACCCAGCACATTATTGTACACTTCTGCACAATGACCGTCAAATAAGAAGTTTTCATTACCGTAATTTAATGCCATGAATACATAATTAAATTGTTCTGTAATAAAAATGAATCCAGTTTTTTTTCTGGCTTTTATGTTACCAACTGACAATCAGAAATATTTAATGGCAGTAGCATAAGGGTGAAGGATAAATGCACGTTTATTCAGCTACATACATTTCCAAGTATTATCACAATAAGAGATAAAGTGATCGACAAATAAATGAGCTACAATATTGAAAACAACTAATAAACTTCAATAAGGAATACAGATAGTGTTTGAAAACTATGCAATCTTTGGACTCTCCAATGGTACGACATTCATTCAACTAGTTTTTAAAGAAAATGTTGCATTGGGTACAATTCTCTTAAATTGTAACTTCCCTCCAATTTTCCATTCAGAACTATGCACAAAAATGCATCCAAGAAGAAACAAAAAATGTTAGACCTTACCAAAAACAAACTAAAAATAAAACAAAGTCACAATTATGTATACTAGGTTCAAGTCAAAGTAAATGGCTTCGCCAGAACATGTAACCAGATGAAGTGTGTATTTTTTTTCCAGGTAACTTGTGCAACAACATGAGTATGAATTGTAAAAGTAAGGATAGGAATATTTTTTTTTATCTGCAGCTCCAGGTATGCCTATCTTGACAAATTATCTGATACTACAACTGTCCCTTCAACAGATACTGAAAATGTGCAAGGTAGAGAAACTAAGCAGATTAAATTAAGTTATCTGTACAACAACTCTGAAAAATAATTTGTACATGGTGGTTAATTCGTGTAGTGAAATAGCTTTCTTCATCTGGCTTTAAAATACAGACTATACAAACCCCAAGACAAGAATTTACAAAGCACAAGATGGAACAGACATGAAATTACAAAAATTTGTCACAAGATTCTTAAACTTTATACTATTATATTTATTACCGTTGTTCTTGACAAGTACGTATCTCCCTCCGTAACATTTCTTACATCCTTAGAAAACAAGGCTACTGCTAATTTCCAGCCATCCAAACATCATCCTCATCATTCTCAGGCCCAAGCATGCTATACACCTAGACCAGAAGCAACTTTTGGAGACTGGGCTAATAAATGCAAAGTGAAAACTACATTGAACTAAACAAATTTGTAAACTACACAATATAAGAGCTGCTTAAGTAATGGCTGACTCCTATTAATTGGAGGGGAAGAGATATATTTGACGATTTAGTTAATACTATTTACACATCTGTTGAATGTGTTGTTATTTTTGGATACTGAAACATAATTTGTTTCATGTTGCACCGTTGAACTGGGGTCCCTCTGATAACAGCTACATTTAACACCTGTGTGAAGTCCAAGTGACAGTTATTTTATTTGTACATAAATAAAAGTNATACTGAAACATAATTTGTTTCATGTTGCACCGTTGAACTGGGGTCCCTCTGATAACAGCTACATTTAACACCTGTATGAAGTCCAAGTGACAGTTATTTTATTTGTACATAAATAAAAGTGCTGCTACTGTTTCCCTTTATTTTTCACTGTGTGGAAAGCATGACATGGTAAAACATTTTTTCCTGCGCAAACTTTTGTAGTGTTGGGAAAAGAAGAAAATTTTTCCAAAGTTATATTTAGCTATTTTAATTTGAACTTGCTCAATTTCACCATAACGTTTTTTGCTTATTGATTCCAGACTACAAGACCATAGTCCAAATTGGTCCACATCAAAGAGAACCGCACTGTTAAAACAGAATAAGACAGGAATGTGGAGTGTTTAATGTATCTTATTACATGGCATTAAGAATAAAAGAGGCAGGAATTAGGCTGCAACAAGTTTTGACTTGACTGTGGGCATGACGACATTGTGAGCTACTGATTAGCAGCACCAATGTCACATCTGTACTGGTAAGAGTGACATAAGTATGTTTACTGATTCAGTTGCACCTAATAGCTTTAATTAAACACTATGAAATACACNACTGGTAAGAGTGACATAAGTATGTTTACTGATTCAGTTGCACCTAATAGCTTTAATTAAACACTATGAAATACACAACAAATGTGTTGTGATACTAGAGTATTTTCAATTGGTCATGTAAATATTACTACAAATTTAGAAATATAAGTACAAGTACACCTAACACTAATTGGAGATACCGGATTCTAAATATGGGGGAATAATTTTACACAATCTAACAAATTCTGAAACAGTTCAACCATATGGAAAAAGTAACCCTAATTTTACAGCATGAATATATTTTCTGTGATAAATCCCAGTAATTGAAATCTGTGCTAAAAATAATTATAATTTAGAATTTTAAGTGTTCAATTTGCTATAATGAACATTATATATTGAAATTTACATTAATAGCAATGATTAACAGTTTTAATTTTTAAAAAGTGTTTAAAAATTAAGTTTTTGTACTATAATATATACTAACAAATGAGAGGCAGTTAAAATTTTTCTAAAAATTATTTTAAAATATGTATACAATGGTATCTTTCTGTTGCAACCCCATTTATTAAGACATCTCTCCTTGAAAACTCATTTTTGAACAATGAGGGGGTCTTAACACTCACGTTCCACTATATTATATATATATAAATTGTTAAAGGTGGCCGCTTCGCGAGCATGCAAGGTACAGATGATTTAGGGANGGTGGCCGCTTCGCGAGCGTGCAAGGTACAGATGATTTACGGACGTGCGCTATCAGTTGCAACCGGAGACGCAATGGCTTTTCACAAAGGAATTTTTACAAAGCGTGCCTGTTATGCCTATCAGGGTGCATGCTGCTTCTGACCTTGGGTATCGGGTGTCTGAGTTATCAATGAACGAATGTTATGGTCATTACTACTGTCCTAGTTTCTCTGAGCACGACTCGGGGTGCGGCGAACCTTCCAAGTTAAGGCCAGCAACTATANGGACGTGCGCTATCAGTTGCAACCGGAGACGCAATGGCTTTTCACAAAGGAATTTTTACAAAGCATGCCTGTTATGCCTATCAGGGTGCATGCTGCTTCTGACCTAGGGTATCGGATGTCTGAGTTATCAATGAACGAATGTTATGGTCATTACTACTGTCCTAGTTTCTCTGAGCACGACTCGGGGTGCGGCGAACGTTCCAAGTTAAGGCCAGCAACTATAAAAGCATGTCTGGCCTCAGAACCAGAAGTTGATGAGAGTCTGGAGTCTGGGCGATTGTGCGTTGTTAAGCAACAAGCCAGAAGAGCAAAGAGTAGCACCGAAAGTGACCAGCGGGAAGAAAATCTGCGACTGCTAGCATCAGTGTAGCAAAGGATGCAACAGGCACGCTCGACTATTGGACTGGATGCTTGAGTGAAAGACATTACCAATGATAGCGACATACAAACTGAATGTACGTAAATTATGAGTATAATTAAATGACTATAATCAAATAGAGACATTACGAAGGACGTTAATTAAGGTTGAAATAGACATTAAATATCATACTCACTGTGAAATAAACAGAGCAATAGTGGAGGTAGATAGTTTCATGCTGTAAATAATAGCTATGTAAATAAATTGACAATGAAATTGAGTTCTTTTATTTTTATTAAGACATCCAATCCTCACGAACTCCGATATGCCCCTCAGGTGTCTTGTAACAATAATTACATTTATTTTAGTACAGCAGGCATATAGTTCCTATAGTTTTCAATTTTTTTATTTCATTGCATCCTGGCCTTTTAAGTTTATGCATATGCAAAAATATTCTGTTTTTCTTTCCGAATTTCTAACTTTATAATCAAATATCTTGTTTACTGTAGCATTATATTTGGTTTTGAATATTTTGTAATTTCAGTACGCCAAGTACTGACAGCTAAACCTATTAATACACTTACTTCCACAATTTTCAATCTGATATAAATAATTCATGCAACACAACACTTCCAGGTGTTTTGTACATCATACTTAAATTACGTATGGTTTTTTATGAACATATTTTTACCAATCTCTGGTTATTTGTCGCGCCCAAATACTCCACTGGAAATTTACTTTTATATTTTAAGGGTTTCTGATATTTATGCTTGACAACATAATTACTGACTGCCTGAGTAAATGTGTTTTCACATAAGAATTTTACTCCCCATTTTTTTGACAANGCTTGACAACATAATTACTGACTGCCTGAGTAAATGTGTTTTCACATAAGAATTTTACTCCCCATTTTTTTGACAAGCAATAACAAATTTACCACACACCTAAGATCCAAGACTCGTACTGCAATAATGTATGTTTTTCAGACTACTTAGTAAATAAATCTATACTTTTCTTAATAAAAAAAAATATATATATATATATATAAATATTAAAAAGTTGGGCGTAGGCAAGGCAACGGATTTTTCAGAAATACGCTACCAACGAAGATAAAAATGATAGGTCTACATATGAGAAACAAGTATGAAATTGGAAAAAGTAACTAAAAAAAATTTGTAATTTTTTTCAAATGAAGCTAGAACCCTCCCTACTCCTTTTCATTCCA
>NQII01001287.1:66013-85161 GCA_002778355.1 Clitarchus hookeri
GGTGCTGCCATCTTGTGAGTTAAAAGCGCACCATCATTTGCAATATGCCCTTCCATGCCATCTGTTATCCATATCCCGAACTACACCCAGAAACATATTATAGTTTTGTTGTTTAAAATAACGTATTTACGCACATATACAAATGGTTTTATTTTCCCGCGAGCTCTGTATACTTTTTAAAGTAACATATATTTCGTGTACCGCGTTTACGAACGACCCTACACACGTCTTCCAAGCTCCGTTTACGAATGCAGCGCCACCCAAGCAGTTCACCAATTGCCGCACGTAGCAGCACCTCCTGGACGCGCTGACTCGCCACATCAAAGCCTAATCTTGACACGCCTGTTGATGGCGAATGGATACATAAACGAAAAGACACTGCGATTTTCAACTGTCAAGAATGTGGCCTTCTTATATGGTACACAGTATACCATTTTCTCGCACTAACACAAACTTTGGCGGTGCTGTAAGAGGAGGAAAAAATAATGTATTGTATCGCATGCAGGCGAGCCTTGAGAAAGAATTATTTGGAACAGGATGTGGGGCATAGAATGTGCATAACTGTCTACAAACTACAGTATGTTGCCTCCCCTTAGACATTGAGAGCTTTGCTGTACAGTATATAAGTTCTTTGATATTTACAGAGTACGGTTGCGGTTGGATGAATTACAGGAATTCTGTGAATTAGCCGATGTTGAATTTAGTAAATTGTTGGAACATAGAAAAACATGTTTTCTGTCCCTCAGTCCAGCAATTGGCTGAATGCTCAAGATTTTTGGTGGCCTCAGGTCATACTTTCCTTCTCAAGATAAGTGTCCGGCTATCCTTAAAAAACTGTTTGAGGACCCATACTTTGAGTAATGGCTGATGTATTATCATCACAGATTATAACATTTCAAGAAGCCATTTTGAATGATAGAGAAAGATAATACATATGCATGGCACTTCAATTCTCTGGAGGGGCGAGGAAAAAAACTGTTGCAAGGAAGGCAAGCCAGGGATTTACTTCTACTGTGATGAAAGAGAAATTGGTTATTTTACAAGCTATTGGGAAATAAATGGAAGAGGATTTTATTGTTACAGTGAAAGCCTTTTATAAAACCAGTGTTGACTATCTTCGAAAGTGGGGAAAAAGTTGTGGTGAAGCCCAAAATCTGCAGTGGTTTTTACTGGAGACAATGCCATCATTGAATGGCATTCAAAGTAGCCTATCTTTAGTTTCAGCCAACCAGATAAAACTGATTAGTGAAAACCTGATCAAAGAAAGCAAACTATTTGGTAAACTACAATGTGAGAAAGAAATTGTTTCTGAAAACTTACCCAAGTGGAATTGGGTTGCTACAGACAAGAAACAATTCCAGTTGAAGACCTATGAAAACAAGTTTTCTGTAAGTTGAGTAGTTAGGACGTTCCCTACGTTATTCTTAAAGTTGTTGAGTTCGCTATGTGTCTACCAGGCACATCAGCACCAGTGGAATGAATATTTTCAGTAATGAATAGGAGCAGGTGTATTTCCTGAAAATATTTATGGCCATACTAGACTTCAATATCCTACGTCCACAATCACAACTTCATTTGGTTATTGGCCGCGTGTCTACGTGAGAAGACATGTTCTTACGTGACTGGGCCAATCGTAATAAAGTACTCCGATACTGAACATTCATGATTCGCAGACAGACACTTGAGGCACATAACATATAAAACATCCAACCATGAAAGTGCATATGAACAAAAGGGTTTTTGGAATAAAACTGGTATCGAAATCTTTTCACAAAAAACACCTGTCCCTAGTAATTAACAATATTTGATTAAAAGAAAAATCTCTTCAAGTATCAAAACAAGTGCAATGTTGATAGTTCGTGTGAACTTGAAACAAGTACGTGAAATTTTTTATCAAATGTTATTGAAATATAAGGAAATTTTGAAGAAGATAAGTAGTTCTCAAAAATACTTCTGGCACGAGAGAATCATCTTCTTCATGTCTTCAGTCTTCCTTTAATGCAGTGCCTTCAAAACCATGATTAGGCCTACTTAAAAACACCAAATATAACTGATATTTATGTTTTTATAAACAATAACTATTTTCTTGTTTTTGAAAATTTTTTTGCTCACTTTGTATGTACTTTATGTTACACATGAATGTTTGTATTTACTTAAAATAACATAACCAAATGAAAATGGTAAATAAAAAGGGTACGGGTGTTTCATTTTGTTCTCAGCTTTTCATTTCTTAATATAGATTTAAGTTAGTAGTAACTACAGTACATGTTAATACATCAAATGTTTACAAACATTCATAAAAATGTACTTTCCTCTCCCTTCCCCCTCTGTTAAAATCACATGGATGCAGTTGCACAATTATGACAATGCAGATGATGCAGCTGCATCTGAGCCCTTAGCCAAAATATACCCTGGTCCCCAATGCAATTAACATACAAAAATTATGAATGATGACCACCAGGTTGCGAAGTTGGATGTTGTTTCTATTGGGACATTGAACTTAACTGCTCTTTTAGTCACGTAGTTCGACAGGAAGTGGGATAGGGTGGGAAGAGTATATTGGCTAGTGTTTGTTTTGCTATGCATTTTCCTCTCTTCCCTGTTGTGTTTTAGTCGCTCACTGCACCACAAGGCAAGTGGGCAGTCACATGGATGCAGTGTGCTGTGAACTGTGATGTGAAACTTTTAATTATGTCATTGTTCTGTTGGCGTTGTGTCAGTGCTGAGTGGTAGTGTGGTATGTGAATTCTGTTCAAAAGCAACAGTACAACGTTATTTTTAATACNGTGGTATGTGAATTCTGTTCAAAAGCAACAGTACAATGTTATTTTTAATACAGAGGTTGTGCACGCATTGTGATTGCGAGGTTAGGTAATTTATATTTTCTTTCACGAACCACGAATCATGTATATGAACGAAAGTGATAGTGGCACATCAAAATTAAAGAAGAAAGAGGCAAAAGAATCTTTAAACAAGGAAATAAGAAAATTCCAAAACTGTTGAGTTATTTTACTGCAAAGCCACAAGTACGTGTGTGCAATATTGGCAAAGCAACAGACAGTGAATCTGAAACTTTACAAGCAGTCAGCTGATTGTTGCAGCTACAGCAAAAGCAGTAACCAACCCTTCCAGTTTCAGTCAGAATAATAAAGTTAGAGTTTTAGGTCATGAAAATAATATTGTGTACCTGCTAAAAAATGCTCAATTTCTCACCCAGGTTATTATTAGTAGTTCTGCAATGATGGGTGAACTTAATATTAACACTAATAACATTATTGTTATAGCAAACTTTACAGGAAATCTTACAACTGCAATAAAACGTTTTGTGAGCGATCATGGTTTCNTGTTATAGCAAACTTTACAGGAAATCTTACAACTGCAATAAAACGTTTTGTGAGCGATCATGGTTTCTGTTGGCCAAAGGGTCCACACTCCAAAAACTATAAAAAAATAGATTTTTTTTCAGACATGTATTACTATAAATTTAGTAATTTAAGGCTTAAGATAAAAATGTCTTGGTTATGTTACGCACCTACATTCAAATATGTGTAACTGCAAGCCCTGCTGGCTATTGTTAACCTCAAAAAAAGGCATAAATAACTAGAGAAATCTGTTTCAGAAAATTAAACATAGCAAAAACTCTATCCCACTGAAGCCTTGCAACTTGAAAGAAATTTGAAAATCCAATCTTTGTATAGATTCCTGTTTAGAAGAGGAGACAAGAGTACACTGGTAGAAAATGGAAAATGAACACCCAGACGAAATGGCCCCACATGAATGAAGGTTGTATACAATGATTATACAGGTTGTTCACTGTATATGGTAATGATCACAGGGCCGTACGCATATGGACAGAGTCTACAGAGTGTCTTTAACAACAATGTCAGTATCTTGTGTAGCCTCCTTTAGCGACAATGAAATTCCGCAGTTGTGTGTGGAGTTGATCGTAATGGTGTCTGATGTCATCTTGGGGAACAGTGTTCCACGCTAATTTCACCTGTTGTTGCAATTGGTGGAGGTTTGTTGCCGGTATTGTAGACAGCACCAAACGACATCCCATCAAGTCCCACACATGTTCAATGGGGACAGGTCGGGTGATCGTACTGGCATGGGGAGTTGACGAACACCTTCGATAGTGCATTGGGTAACACGAGACGTANGGACAGGTCGGGTGATCGTACTGGCATGGGGAGTTGACGAACACCTTCGATAGTGCATTGGGTAACACGAGACGTATGTACACCGACATTGTCCTGCTATAAGAGGACATCTACTTGCCATTGTAGGAACTGCAACCAAATGGGCTGGATGATGTTCTGGATGTAGCGTTCACTGTTCAGTGTTTCCTCAACAAACACCAGAGGTGTACAGTCATTGTGGGTTATTGTTCCCCAGACTATGATGCCAGGAGTTGGTCCTGTATATCGCTGCCATAAATACTCTGGTTTTTGCNGTGGGTTATTGTTCCCCAGACTATGATGCCAGGAGTTGGTCCTGTATATCGCTGCCATAAATACTCTGGTTTTTGCCGCTCTCCTGATTGATGCCGCACTCGCTAACAATTGTCACTGGCGCCAAGGCAGAATCTGCTCTCATAACTAAACACAGCTCCAAGCCATTCATCCCTCCAGTTGCATCGTCCGCGACACCATCCGAGGCAGGCTGCACGATGATGAGGTACGAGAGGAAGCCTGACAAGCGACACCCTTGATCATAGCCCAGCATCCAGCAAACGGTTGGTGATGGTCCTAGCNTGCATCGTCCGCGACACCATCCGAGGCAGGCTGCACGATGATGAGGTACGAGAGGAAGCCTGACAAGCGACACCCTTGATCATAGCCCAGCATCCAGCAAACGGTTGGTGATGGTCCTAGCGGACATTCCGGGTGCAACAGTGGCCCTAATATGTGCGGCGGTCACCGTACAATCAACAATGACTGCTCGTTTGATGCGGCAGCCCAGGCATAACTCCGTATGACACTGCCATCTGGAACCAGGTTGACGAGCATATGCACCATTGCTGGACCACGACGCCACCAATGATGTACAGCAGACACTTCACGTGATACGCTTTGGGCAATTCTTCAGAAGGATCATCCAGCTTCCCTCAGGCCTGCAATATGACCTCGTTCAAAGTCCTCTAATTGCAAGAAGTGTGGTCATCTATGCCGTCGTGGCATGTCTACAATGCTTACTACACAGAGACCAATGCTTGAAACAACAGACTACTCTTTCACAGAGTCAACTACAGTTGTATTGGGCTCAGCGGTGTTGTGCCTAGTACACGGTGCCTACTCTATCCACAACACAGCACTGTGAATCATTGCATGTACTACCCTCTATCTATGCCCCATGTACATAAGGCGTTTCTACGTCAGAGCTTTTGTGGTGTTAATTTTTCATTCCCCTCCCCGTGTATAACTTTTGGAGAAGCTGATAACAGTAACAGTTAATGAGCAAGAAATGGATCGGCATTCAGAGGCATCGTGACAGGTTTGAAGAGGTACATACATATTGAGTACTACTACTCATCCGATATAAAATTAATGGTTGAGTAGTATGATGTTTTGGGAGAACTATTGGCTTCACCATCAGGTTCAATGGAGTATCAGAGTCCTCGAAAACAAAATGAAATAATTGAATGCATAGGTAATCTGCAGCATGTGTATCTGTCATAACGTCAACTGTCTGACATCACCTCTCACATGTGTGGACACCTACCTCATTCTTAGTACCACAATCTCTTATAGCAATTGTTGTTGCTGTTATCCGAAATACAGAATAAAATGTGGTGATGAAATAATAGCTTAAGACTACAGAATAACCTTCACGTTCTTTGTAAATATGATGTCCTTACTGTATAGCCATTTATTGGTAAATAGATACCAATATGTAGTTTCATATTTATAGATCGTACTCACTACCTCCGTGAAATACTGCAGATGTGCATTGTGCTGTGGACAGCGGTTCTGGCCCAAATTTGAAATGGTGTTGGCTGGCAATTTGCTGATTGTAGAGCTTGTCCCTTTAAGTGTTTGCCAACGCCATGTCACATTTGAGCCAGCACTGCTGTTCACAGTACGACTGCACACTTGTGGTGGGAAGATATCAGGCACACTGCCACAACTTGGATTACCACATCAACTGAAAAGACCTTCATGGGATATGGGAAGGAAGTCACATTTTATGTTACTACTAGGTAGTGTGAGCCTGTTTTTATGCACTACTCCTCCACAGACTACTGCCTGTTTTTGCTAAGCAAGGTTTCGATCTTATCAGATCCAGGTTTGCATTCGCTACGTCAGTTACACTGTCGATGCCACCAAGTTTACCACTTACCTCAAAAATAGTAAATTGTTTCATGGTCAGCAAAAGTTTTGAGTGCTGCAATCCATTGAACACTTTCAGCACAGAACCCAAATAGTGTTTTGCTGCAATGGAGTGGGTACAAATGAGTTGGAAAGATAAAAAGTGGTTGAATGTTACTCAAAGCAAAATACTAGTCATCCTAGGCCGCAAATAAAAACAATGATTACCTAACATACATATTTGAAAAATTTATATTAGATGGGTGATTACTGATATAGGCAAATAATTGATAAATTAGTTATGTTTGGACCTATGAAATCATCAACAGTAAAACTGACTTTACAAAGTTTGTGCAAGATGGATTCCGAAAAAACTCGTAGCGCTTGGAGATATACCCACAACTTTTTGATTGACTGTTGTGTTTCATTGTGGTTTTGTTCTATTTGTGTGTGTTTTTAGATTTTATTGTACAGATGTGTCCACTGATATCGTTTTTTGCAATGTTTTGTTCACTTGTGTGGTGTTTTTGTTTTCATCATCACGTTGTCTTTTCTTTTGGTTTGCTTTCATTGTCGGTCACGTTTTGTAATAATAAGTTGTTCGTCCATCTTTTTATTATAATTATATGCATACCTGTATTTACCCACGTACGACCTGCACATTTATTCCAAAAATTATGTTTTCATAGAGGGTGCGGGTGGTATCATGGTCAGAAACACTGAGACGTTTTTGCAGGCAGGCAACGTGAGTCGGTTTTGCAGTGGTATATGGCGGCACGTGCTTGCAGGCAACCGTTTGTTCACACAATACCTATATATGCAATTTGTATTATCACAATGTTTTGTTCAGTCATGTGACCAGAACTCTTCAGAATAGTTCATTTTGGCAATGATGCAATCAATGTTATCGTATTAGAAAAAAAAATTAATTCATAAAATTTGGGAGAGTAAATTTTTTTTCATCGACAGATAATTGATTGTACTCTAATTTTAAAAAATTGTGAAAGTTAAAACATGTTCACATGGGCAAGTTGAAAAATTAAAGAGTAGCTAATCTAATACTTTTCACTCATTAACAACAAACGTATATATATACTATCTTGCCTTATTTTCACAATTTCAGTTAAAAGTATATCAGCAGAACAATCATTTTTCACTTTGACACATAATAACTAATTATTTGTGAAAATCACAAAGCGAATAACATCTGTCGTCTGTAACAATACTCAGTATCAAAAAAGAACATCTTATTGGGCTATTCACAGCAAAGTGAGTACTTTTGAAAGTCCTCTCAATAAAAATAATAGTCAATAAATATAGTTTATTTTAGTCTTGGACATTAACTTCCGAGTGCAGTGAAATATGCACACTGTGTTTATTACTTATACGGCAATATTTATAAAAAAAAAGTAGTTAAAGGATAAAAAATAACTTAACTACAAAGTAAATAGGGCCTCAAAAGTGCTCACTTTACCGTGAATAGCCTATAGGTAAAGGTGTGGTACTAATGATGGCTGCTTTTTGAAGTTTTAAAATAATGTACTTCTTCAGCTCTGCATCAGTTGTTTCCCCTCCTGAAAATCTTACGCCTTGCCACAGTGCCAATGAAATCCCACGTATATAACTCCAGAATTATCACAATGATTTTATTATTATACAATAAACTTTCCTGATAATTGTTTTTACCATAATTACAGTTTGTTCACCAGATCTCCAGTTAACAGAATGCTTAATTTTTAGAGGTACCTGCATTTCATTTGTTCACCAGCATCACCATAAACACACCACCATTCAAATTACATTGCTGAAGTTATAGGAAAAACATATTAAAAACACTTTGGAATTCTGACTGATGTCTCATGAACACAAAAAATTTTTTTCATCAAACTTTTACGTATGCTGATGTTATGTTTTAAAAGAGGAAAAAAGAATTCTATACTAAAATTTTAATTTGTTAATTTCGGAGTTTTTTATATGTGTGCCATAATACTAAAGATCACTCTCTATTAGATTTTTAATACATTATAAAATGACACAGAACACAAATACTCACAGGGTGGTACTTGCAGACACACATATATTGACAAAGTAGTACAAACACATTTTCCACCTGGATGTGAGGTGGCAACATTTCGCATGCTGAGCCAGCTTCTTCAAAAGACGAGAGAGTGCCCCACGAGTACCTGTGCTCTCTATTTCCTTGTGATAATGTAATTAGTACCCTAGAGGTCTAATACATATCTTAATGATTACTCTTTATAAAGTACTTATATTGCATCATCATTAAAGTGCAATTAGAAAATCAAATACAATACGCTATAAAATATAAATTGGTCAAAATAATTCACCTGTTTGAGAGCGGCTAAGTGATTAGCATTACTGTGTGAAACACACAATAGCAAGCAATGTGAGCTTTTTCTAGGGATTTTATGTGCAAAGTTAGGAACACGAATGGTAGCATTAAGTGTGTTTTAATGATGACCGCATAAGAGATAAGATTGCAAAATTGGTTCTTTCCACCACACCCTTACTTGTGTAACTTCTTAAATGACCCAAACTTCAAGCAGCATAAAGTTTTAGGTTATTAAGTCTGTAAATTAATTTGAGAGAGCGGTATAAGGTTTATTTAATACATCGGAGTGCGAATTCATTTATTCAATTCACTTATTGTATGAAGTAAAAGTTAACATTTATCATTTTGAAGAATGTAAAGTGTGAATGCATCAATGGAAGATCATGTGAATCCAATATGATTTATACAAAATTTTTATTAAAGTTTCAGGTGTTTAATGTAATACAAGATGCAGAGTGAAATTATCATTTGATATCAGTTAAATGTGGAAGAAATTTTTTTCCAAAGTGATAGTGATAATCAACAATTAATAAAGATGATGCACATTCATATCAAACACTTGTTGAATCACTAATTTGTACTTTTTTTGTATAGCATCATTCTTTGTAAACTTTTCAATAAAAGTTTTTTATGAATGGTGAGTTGAACTGAAAATTTATAGGCCAAAATTTGTAGACTACTGTAATAACAAACTATAAATTCTGAGAACACCAGTAAACTTTTAAAAGTCTTCAAAGTACCCCGGAAAGCATTAATTAGTATGCTCACATTTCTGCACCCAATAGTATACAAATGACCAAATTATCTAATTAATACATATTACACATAAATGTAAGGCATTTTAACTACAAATCTAACAACTTAGAAGAGGAAAAAAATTCTATAAATTTGGACTTTTAGATTATTAAGAATCAATAAGATAAACCTAGAGTTGCAACACATTTATTGAAGCTTGGACATAAACTGTGTAGAATACTGAAAGAGAACATGGAACAGTGGACACTTCACGCATTAGTATCTCTCGACCTTTTCAAGCTAGCATTCCACTGTAGCAGTACAAAATAATACACCAAAAAGTGAATCTTATTTTTTCTAAGTTCAGAGTCGAGTGATGAAACCACAGGCTTAATGTTCTGTGTGAGCATCGCAGGCACATTCACAACTGGGTTGTCACATAACAACCACAGTAGCACGTGGACAACTGTGCTGTACTTACTGAAATAGTTGAGCGTCTCGCGGATCTGATCTGGGGTCAAATTCAAGTCGACCTCCTCTGGCTTGAGGGCAGGGCTGGGGATGTACCAGTCCTGGTTCTCATACCCTGCAACATCAATGATAAGTACATCAATCTACTGTACTGTGTGATACCTATCTCCAAAGCAAGTAATCTTAAATATTAAAAAAATAAAAAAGGAAAGAGAGAGAGTTTTTTTGTTAGTTTTGAAAATGTCTACAGAACTTAAGAAATATTATACAATTATTTTTCCTTGATCTCTCCATATATACGTAAACAAAGGAGAATTATGGTCTGGCTTTTATAAAATTAAAAGAGGACTATTGAAACAATCCTTTGATGAAAAATACCTGCCCATAGAGAAATAATGTAATAACTCATTTTAATGCTTACAGCAATGTGTTAACGCTGAATCAGGAAACGTAATTTTATGATTTAACATTCATTATCTTAAAAATATAATGTACAAACGTTGCGACTACTGATGTTGGCTTAGAAGCTGTAGACACACTTGAATGTTTCTAATGATTTCATCTGTCACATGGTCTACGGCTACTATGTATTTGACAATGTTAATTTTTACACATGGCAGAATCATAACTTATGTGAGCTAAAAGCAGGTTTCTAAAAAGTATGTGAAAACTACCATCAATACTGAGATTATTAAAAAAGAGTGTGTGTCCAATCGCAAGGGTTTTTCAGAAAATTGAGGCAACACGGTCAGTAAAAAGAATATGAAAATTGCACATCCCTAATTACTGGAAATAAATTACATTTCTTTACTGATGTTAGAAATTATTTTAGTCTGTTTGCAAAATAATTCTCTGACTATACCTAAGCAGTCTGTATTCTTTTATTTTGTCACTCGTGGCAAATTATGGTACAATAATTGCCACAGTGTTTATGTGAAGAGGGCGATCCAACGCTCCAAATTTTCTGTTTATAAACATTTTAATTACTTTAAAACAAATACAAAATACATATTAGCAACTTTTTGCAGACTAAGTGACTATGTATACCCAGTAGAAACACTGTTTTTTTTTTAAGAAGAAGTTTACCACTTAGGTGATCTATGCATCAGATTCCTGATTTTCCACAGACATAACGTAGGAATTTGTCTAATTACACAAAGCTATTTAAAACAATAATTTTTGGTATGTACAGCAGGAAATAATAAACCAGGCTTTCAGAACTGGTGACGTTTGAATCACCAACTTCCAAATAATCCAATAAATTATATACAATGGCTCACACTAATATTTGGCCACCAATGATTAACGCAGTTTCATGGCCTTATGATACATTAGAAATTAAAATAAACATATAACATACTGCACAATCATTCTTGTGCGCTTTAAATTAAATCTAGCAGTAGCCAAAAACGGAAATGAGCAATGCAACTTAACAAATAATATGATTTTGCCATTCCATGCTGCATAAGTACGCCACTTTAATATTCGGACATCATTAAAACACAAACATAATCCTCTTTGCAAACTAAACAGTCTTTTAGTACCTGGCAGCATGGCCATTCTGTTTAATTACTTCTCGCAGGAGTTGTAGCATATTAGCAATTAGCTTACTGGTACATTCGGAGCCAATCTTACTCCATTCTTCCTTGAACCTTTTCTCTAATTCTTTTGTGGACCTAATTGTTGTAGTACGCAGTCTTCTTTTGAGTTCATCCCACAGATTTTCTATGGGATTCAGGTCGAGTGATTGGGGAGGTGTGGTAATGACTTTAGGACAGTTACACAAAAGCCAGCTCTTGACAATGTACGACGTGTGTTTTGAGTCATTATCTTGGTAGAACTTAAATGCGTTCCTAATGCCCAGATTATCATATCTCTTGTTTAGGTTTGCTGTCAGGATGTTGAGATGGTCTTCCTTTTTCATTGTTTCATCGACACGTACAGCCTCTCCAGCACCTGCTGTAGATATACAGCCCCAGATCATACTACTACCTCCACTGTGTTTCACAGTAGGTTGTATGTTCCCAGGTTTTAGCTCCTCATTTGGCTTGCACAATACTGTTACCCTGCCATCTGAACCAAACGCTTTCATCTTTGTCAGCGTGGTTTTTTGCAAACTTAAGTCGCTTTCTTCTATTCACCTCATTAATAAAAAACTTCTTTCTAGCTACCCTGCAATTATGTCCTGTTCTTTCGATAACTCGTTGTATGGTTTCTGTATGGACGTTTATTCCACATTCATTTAGTACCTCCATGGTAAGTTTGGAAGTTCTCATTTTTGGATCTTTCTTTATTTTCCTGATTATTAGACGTTTTTCTCTCTCGCTTGGTTTCTTTGGCTGTACTTTTTGAGGTATCAAATCTATTCTGTCTTCCTTCTCAAACATTGTTATGTTTCAGAAAGTGGACCTCGGCAGATTCAAGTGCTCCGCAATTTCTCGTTGAGGTTTCTTCTTTGCATGAAGAAAGATTACCAGTTGCCGCTGTTCAAACATTGTATTCTTGCCCCTACGTCCCATTTGCCTGACTGACGCAGCCAACAGAGCTACCCAATACAACCTCTCAGCAGGGAATGACACGAGGTACGAACGCAATGTGCATCATGCCTGTGCCACGTGTTCACCACAACTGGCAGAATATTAAAGTGGCAAACTTATGAAGAACGCAAGGAAAAAAAAAAATTGTGTTTCATTAACTTACACTGCTCATTTCAGTTATTGGCTACTGTTGCATTTCATTTAAAGCACNAAACATTGTATTCTTGCCCCTACGTCCCATTTGCCTGACTGACGCAGCCAACAGAGCTACCCAATACAACCTCTCGGCAGGGAATGACACGAGGTACGAACGCAATGTGCATCATGCCTGTGCCACGTGTTCACCACAACTGGCAGAATATTAAAGTGGCAAACTTATGAAGAACGCAAGGAAAAAAAAAATTGTGTTTCATTAACTTACACTGCTCATTTCAGTTATTGGCTACTGTTGCATTTCATTTAAAGCACNAAAAAAAAAATTGTGTTTCATTAACTTACACTGCTCATTTCAGTTATTGGCTACTGTTGCATTTCATTTAAAGCACACAAGAATGACTGTGCAATATGTTTTATCTTTATCCTTATCTTCATTTCTAATGTAACAAATGGTTATGAAACTGTGATACTCACCTGTGGCAGAATATTAATGCGAACCACTGTAACTAATGAAATGTGTACTGATATACGACTAACTGTATCAGATGACTGTAATTTGATGATATACATCATTTCATTTCTAAAACATTAATTTTTTTTTTTAGTATACTGTGCCAATTTATCATGACATCTTAGATATTTATCACAATAGACAAGGACAAATTTTACCTATTACATTGTTAAACTTTTCCAATAGCAGTGGAACAACAAAAAATTTTTATAACAATGCTTTTGGGTTACACATAGCCAGAGATGATGGAAAATAGTTCTAATGAAGTTGATGAGAATAAATGCTACAAACACAGTTACTGGTGACACATTGCTACAATCTCTTCGACCTGTGAATATACGCTTGCAGCATCACTTTCATTGTTCACTTCTAGTTTTTTGATACTGTAGAGTAAAACTACATGTTTTTCTCGGAGTGATATATTGAGGGTTTCCATGCNTTCACTTCTAGTTTTTTGATACTGTAGAGTAAAACTACATGTTTTTCTCGGAGTGATATATTGAGGGTTTCCATGCAAACATGGCTATGAAAAACAGAGTGATCAACGTGGCTTTGTAAGGACACAGTTGCGTAATTTGTAACATCCTATACAAAGTGATTGCGAGAGCTCAATACTTTATGATGACCAATGAGTTATTACAGGATATATGTTGTTATAATGGCAATATTTATGACCATCGAAAAAAATAATACGCAGCACCTCAAGTAGTAACTTAAAACTTTAATTACACTAAAAACATTTATTGTTTGAATTATGGTTATAAAGTAATAATGCAGTTTTTTAGATTTTAGCAAATTGGCTTTAAAAGCATGTTTAGCAATTACGACAGAGCATGCAGACACTTACGATCGGTGAAGCATTTCCAGCCCAGTGAACGCCATTATATAAAATGTGCTCTTTTTCGTTACATTTATGCAGTATCTTGCTGGTGTATGTCAGAATATTTTATCAAAAGCTAATTATTTTTGTATTTGCATTAATTACGCATAATTGGTTGTAGGTGCCTTTTTCGTATGCTTAATCCCATGAAATGTAATAGCACGAGTCATTGTCAACCGCTTTGTAAAGTGGCTTGGTCCACCATTTTCCGTAACTGGAATGAAGCACCAGATATATTTGCGTTCTGAAGTTGAAGCTTTTGCTTTTGAGAAATGGCAAAGTGTCATATTTACTGAATGATTCGGCAAATAAATTATTTCATATCAGTGGCAGAGAAACGTGTTTTTTGTTAAGTAATCATTCAAGCATTACCTACTGTTTGAGATTCAATTGGAAATTACAAAAAGTTAGTGTACTTCGTAAATAAGGAATTTTGAAACAGTTATTGTATGTTTGAAACGTATGTGGCCTAAAAAAATATGCACTTTAAATTCTGTTCTGTAATGTAAAAATATTTATTTTATAACTTTGTTAAAAATGTTTATCTATAGTTTGAGTTTTCACATTAGTACAAACCATGACATATGTATAGTGTTTGATTTATGCTCAAGTTAAAAATTCTGAATTTATAATAATTATAATATTATTCACAGCTACATCAGAGCAATATGCAATTCAAAATGGCAGTCTCGTAAGAACTGCAAAACAATGCCGTCTCGTGAAACACGAACTGCACCAGGCACAGAACTCCTTGGCCGCACAAGGTCAGTCGATCAGTGATGCTCCTCTCACTAGCTGGTGCCAGTAGCATGTAACGGCTGTGCACTGCCGCCTAGTTCACAGTGTTACAATGGTCACAGTGCGTTGAGCAAAGTGTTTTCCAGATGCGCTTAAAAAATACATAAATATTTCATTATAATTCTGCCACTTTTTGAAAGACTTTAATTTTGCTGAATAGGTAGGTGAAAATTCTAAGTCTGTATCTTTATCTATTTCTGTTCTACATTATTAAGGACAGTGCATGGCAGCTGGCATAAACTCACTGCTATTTTTCAGAATGTAGGATATTATTTATTCTTCCCCTGACAGGAAACCTTGTTTCGTAGGTATATCTTAAATGTGCTTGTCTTGCTTTGAAAGTAGGTGATAACCCAGTATGACTCATGTTTAGTAGACACAAAATTTGTAGCACAGGTGTTCATTACAACCAATGTTGGTGTCCGCTCTTTTCTGTAGCCCCTGTACCGCAACAGGCTTTGAACGTTCCTAGTTGTTTTTCAGTTGCTTGTGTGTAATGTTTTCTAAGAAATTACAGTGCTAAGACAACCTTAAGCTAACACCAGTAGTTGCAAAAAAGAAGGGGTTCACAAACAACATCAATCTATAATCTTAAGTGTGCATTTTTTCGTACTAAATTATCAAACCAATTTCAGTGTAATATAAATTTTAAACAAAATTAAGAGATTAACAGAGAGACCATGTCATGTCGGTATACTTGCATTATGACAGGTGTGAGGGAATAGGTTGTACAGTTTCAACAAGTTCCACAGCAGAATATTTTCAAAGTGTCTGTTTTTTATATGAACTCGAAAGACGGGAGGAAGTTTGTAATGCAAAGCAATTACATTACGATTGCGTGGACACGGAAGAGGAGCTTGTCATGACATTAGAAGCTACAGCAAAAACAATGAACAATTTTTTTCTATGCTACATGCAACTGTAAGCAAATGAAAATTATTACATCTACGTTTAATAGATGTTGATAATCAGAAAGTTTACTTGCCAGCAAATGTAAAAAATATAGCAGTTCGTCTACTAAAATGGTATATAAATTCCTCATGCTGCTATATTCAAATGTGTTTTTATGATGTATAGAATTGTAATTTATATTTCTGCAATTCAGATTAAACAACACACACATTATGATGTGACGGACGCTTGAAAAGAAGTGGCAACAGGGCTTGGTAATGCTTGTCGATAGTCTGATTCTCAGCAGCCAAGAAGTTCTGTGCCGGGTATAAAGTCATCCCATTCCCCTCCCCAATACTCACGAAATAAAATAAACATAGCTCCAACAGTCTTATTTGGCCATTATAAAAATAAAATAGGATGGAATGCCAACGGATTTCAGACTGTACCAGAAATTTTCACNTCACTTCTAGTTTTTTGATACTGTAGAGTAAAACTACATGTTTTTCTCGGAGTGATATATTGAGGGTTTCCATGCGAACATGGCTATGAAAAACGGAGTGATCAACGTGGCTTTGTAAGGACACAGTTGCGTAATTTGTAGCGTCCCATACAAAGTGATTGCGAGAGCTCAATATTTTATGATGACCAATGAGTTATTACAGGATATATGTTGTTATAATGGCATAATATTTATGACCATCGAAAAAAATAATACGCAGCACCTCAAGTAGTAACTTAAAACTTTAATTACACTAAAAACATTTATTGTTTGAATTATGGTTATAAAGTAATAATGCAGTTTTTTAGATTTCAGCAAATTGGCTTTAAAAGCATGTTTAGCAATTACGACAGAGCATGCAGACACTTACGATCGGTGAAGCATTTCCAGCCCAGTGAACGCCATTATATAAAATGTGCTCTTTTTCATTACATTTATGCAGTATCTTGCTGGTGTATCTCAGAATATTTTATCAAAAGGTAATTATTTTTGTATTTGCATTAATTACGCATAGTTGGTTGTAGGTGCCTTTTTCGTATGCTTAATCCCATGAAATGTAATAGGACGAGTCATTGTCAACCGCTTTGTAAAGTGGCTTGGTCCGCCATTATCCGTAACTGGAATGAAGCACCAGATATATTTGCGTTCTGAAGTTGAAGCTTTTGCTTTTGAGAAATGGCGAAGTGTCATTTTTACTGAATGATTCGGCAAATAAATTATTTCATATCATTGCCAGATAAACGTGTTTTTTGTATAGTAATCATTCAAGCATTACCTAATGTTTGAGATTCAATTGGGAATTACAAAAAGTTAGTGTACTTCGTAAATAAGGCATTTTGAAACAGTTATTGTATGTTTGAAACGTATGTGGCCTAAAAAAATATCCACTTTAAACTCTGTTTTGTAATGTAAAAATATTTATTTAATAACTTTGTTAAAAATGTTTATCTATAGTTTGAGTTTTCACATTAGTACAAACCATGACATATGTATAGTGTTTGATTTATGCTCAAGTTAAAAATTCTGAATTTATAATAATTATAATATTATTCACAGCTACATCAGAGCAATATGCAATTCAAAATGGCAGTCTCGTAAGATCTGCAAAACGATGCCGTCTCGTGAAACACGAACTGCACCAGGCACAGAACTCCTTGGCCGCACAAGGTCAGTCGATCAGTGATGCTCCTCTCACTAGCTGGTGCCAGTAGCATGTAACGGCTGTGCACTGCCGCCTAGTTCACAGTGTTACAATGGTCACAGTGCGTTGAGCAAAGTGTTTTCCAGATGCGCTTAAAAAATACATAAATATTTCATTATAATTCTGCCACTTTTTGAAAGACTTTAATTTTACTGAATAGGAAGGTGAAAATTTTAAGTCTGTATCTTTATCTATTTCTGTTCTACATTATTAAGGACAGTGCATGGCAGCTGGCATAAACTCACTGCTATTTTTCAGAATGTAGGATATTATTTATTCTTCCCCTGACAGGAAACCTTGTTTCGTAGGTATATCTTAAATGTGCTTGTCTTGCTTTGAAAGCAGACGATAACCCAGTATGACTCATGTTTAGTAGACACAAAATGTGTAGCAGAGGTGTTAATTGCAACCAGTGTTGGTGTCCGCTCTTTTCTGTAGCCCCTGTACCGCAACAGGCTTTGAACGTTCCTAGTTGTTTTTCAGTTGCTTGCGTGTAATGTTTTCTAAGAAATTACGGTGCTAAGACAACCTTAAGCTAACACCAGTAGTTGCAAAAAAGAAGGTGTTCACAAACAACGTCAATCTATAATCTTAAGTGTGCATTTTTTCGTACTAAATTATCAAACAAATTTCAGTGTAATATAAATTTTAAACAAAATTAAGAGATTAACAGAGAGACCATGTCATGTCGGTATACTTGCATTATGACAGGTGTGAGGGAATAGGTTGTACAGTTTCAACAAGTTCCACAGCAGAATATTTTCAAAGTGTCTGTTTTTTATATGAACTCGAAAAACGGGAGGAAGTTTGTAATGCAAAGCAATTACATTACGATTGCGTGGACATGGAAGAGGAGCTTGTGATGACATTAGAAGCTACAGCAAAAACAATGAACTGTTTTTTTCTATGCTACATGCAACTGTAAGTAAAGGAAAATTATTACATCTACGTTTAAAAGATGTTGATAATCAGAAAGTTTACTTGCCAGCAAATTTAAAAAATATAGCAGTTCGTCTACTAAAATGGTATATAAATTCCTCATGCTGCTATATTCAAATGTGTTTTTATGATGTATAGAATTGTAATTTATATTTCTGCAATTCAGATTAAACAACACGCACATTATGATGTGACGGACGCTTGAAAAGATGTGGCAACAGGGCTTGGTAATGCTTATCGATAGTCTGATTCTCAGCAGCCAAGTAGTTCTGTGCCGGGTATAAAGTCATCCCATTCCCCTCCCCAATACTCACGAAATAAAATAAACATAGCCCAAGCAGTCTTATTTGGCCATTATAAAAATAAAATAGGATGGAATGCCAACGGATTTCAGACTGTACCAGAAATTTTCACNCAGTCTTATTTGGCCATTATAAAAATAAAATAGGATGGAATGCCAACGGATTTCAGACTGTACCAGAAATTTTCACAATGTATTTTGTACTGCAAACTATTTTATAAAATTATACGACTTCATTGCTATTTTGATTTAGAGCAAATGCTTATTATAATATCTTTTACCACTAAAAATATGTATTGTTTTTTTCATCAGGAGTGAAAAATGAAAATACTGCATTCATAAATGCATTCATTACATGGCATTTGCAAGAAGGCGTTCTACATTAATAAATTTTTCTTGTGATGTATAGGCACCATTTAATGTTAGTCGGAATTGTAATCTTAAATGCATATGGAGAGAGAGAGAGAGAGAGAGAGAAAGAGAGAAAGAGAGAAAGAGAGAAAGAGAGAAAGAGAGAAAGAGAGAAAGAGAGAAAGAGAGAAAGAGAGAAAGAGAGAAAGAGAGA
>NQII01001287.1:95605-118624 GCA_002778355.1 Clitarchus hookeri
CTTACAATCCTAGGTTAGTTTAGAGCCGTACAATCCTAGGTTAGTTTAAAAACGTAAAATAGTGATTCACCCATCGTGGAGTTAGGTTCTGTTAGGTTAGGTGGGTACATGTTAGGAAATTCGTCGTACGTTAATGCCCCTAGTATATTCGTGTTCTACGTTATTAGTAGAGTCGAAATATACCACTTTCTGGAGTTTTTTTTCGTATTTTCAGAAAAGCCCCTAAACTAGAAAATTACCGTCAGTCAGGCAACCTACTTTTTCCAAACACTAAAATCAATGACAAACACAAGTTTCAAACCCCAAGACTGCTTTCNGTCAGTCAGGCAACCTACTTTTTCCAAACACTAAAATCAATGACAAACACAAGTTTCAAACCCCAAGACTGCTTTCCACAACATTAAAAGCTTCAAAAATATAGCAGAGGAATTTTACGTAACTATCTCTACATGAAATCACAAAGTGAAACAGCACAGAGGAAAACATTGAAATTTTTATAACAGAAGATGAAGGATGTTCTAAAATTAGACTTTTTATGGTCATTAAAATCATTTTAAATTCCTGTATTAGTACTTGAGATAATTCTGTAATCAATGATGTGTAACAAGTGTTATTTCAACGCAAACATAGCTCAATCAGCATTTTTAGTGTTGTGGTGGTGATCACAGAATTCAAATTGTTTAATACAAATGGAAACCAGAACAGGTATCTCAACTATGTACTCTAATTGCACATGATGTGCGTAATGTGCATGTTATTATCCAAAATTTACGATTTTCCCGCACACAACAATTTACAAATATGTAATATAAAAGTTCAAGTTACACTGTCTGAATGTAACAGAATACAAATGTATAAGATAATTTCTGTTAGTTTAAAATTCTACATGCCACCTAACATGTTGATGTTATTTTCATGAAAGAGCAACACAAAGAAATACCACATGCGCTGCTCCAAGAAATATTATCATAATTTTTCTGCCACATTATATGTTTATCCCCCTCTCCCTTCCCTCTACTTCCACCTCTTTCTCTTGCTTTATTTTTCTCTCTCGCTCTCTCTCTATGATATACACGTAACTACACACTGTTGAAAAGAATTTTCATCTTTTCATGGCTCCAGCACATGTAAATGCCAGATATTTGCCCAATTGCTTCTTTGCTTACACCCACAGACTTACAACACAGTGCAGAAATTGCAAACCTTCTAGCAGCCTCTGCCCACAGGAAAACATTAGAAAGGCTGATTCCAACAAATTTACAGTAAGTTTGACAAATTGAGCTTTTAAAACTTTATTGCTTTTTCTTTTACATTGCAGATATTTAGTTCATTTTTGATAGCAACAATAAAAAGAGCAATGAGTTTTATAAATTGCTCTTATCCTTAAGTNTGCAGATATTTAGTTCATTTTTGATAGCAACAATAAAAAGAGCAATGAGTTTTATAAATTGCTCTTATCCTTAAGTCACAATCAACACTAGGAACATCTTTTCGGCTATGCCTGCCAGGCCTAAAAATAGAAAGTTGGTTGCAGACCTGCAAGCATGCAGTTTAGCCTACCTATCTTTCTAGACACTAAGTACCTTCAGCCAGACATTGGTTGTTCACGCATAATATGCCTTTCATACCATTTAACACCTAGCCAACTTTTCTGGTGTAATTTTCTAACAACCTGTTTACTCTAAACCTGAAGCAGTGTTTCGAATTAGCAAAATACAAAATGCCGAAAATTCAGTTCTCTGGTAACTACCAATCGTAATCACGATCCAGGAGAAAGAAATGATAATTCAGGGAAGTCAAGCCAGAGTCGTAATATTATCTCTAAGTAATTATAAGGGAGAGAGTTTTTATTTTATTTTCATACTGATGTCATTAATACTGAAAAATTTAATAGATTTAAGTTTTATAATGACTTAATCTACATACAGTATATCAGGTAATTTGCGCATACGGACTGCAACACACAATCAGTAATCAAAACTAAGTAGAAAATATTCTTTGGTAAAATAGCATAAGGTTTACGAGAAAAACTCCATTAAATTAGATAAAATGACTATTTCACGTTAAGCACAGCATACAGCAACATATAAAATGTCGAAAAGTCATAAAAGGTGTTCGAAGTTTGCTATTCCCATAGCAATGTACTGTTTTGCACGTTGGATGCATGCAGCATGCATGGAGCTTGGCTGCTGGAGGCATCCATGGTTATTGCCATGTCCCAGTACTCACTGCATGTGAACTCCATGGCCTCTTTGGCACTACTGAGCTCGGCTCATTCCCTTGCCGTATGCCNGCAGATATTTAGTTCATTTTTGATAGCAACAATAAAAAGAGCAATGAGTTTTATAAATTGCTCTTATCCTTAAGTGACAATCAACACTAGGAACATTTTTTCGGCTATGCCTGCCAGGCCTAAAAATAGAAAGTTGGTTGCAGACCTGCAAGCATGCAGTTTAGCCTACCTATCTTTCTAGACACTAAGTACCATCAGCCAGACATTGGTTGTTCACGCATAATATGCCTTTCATACCCTTTAACACCTAGCCAACTTTTCTGGTGTAATTTTCTAACAACCTGTTTACTCTAAACCTGAAGCAGTGTTTCGAATTAGCAAAATACAAAATGCTGAAAATTCAGTTCTCTGGTAACTACCAATCGTAATCACGATCCAGGAGAAAGAAATGATAATTCAGGGAAGTCAAGCCAGAGTCGTAATATTATCTCTAAGTAATTATAAGGGAGAGAGTTTTTATTTTATTTTCATACTGATGTCATTAATACTGAAAAATTTAATAGATTTAAGTTTTATAATGACTTAATCTACATACAGTATATCAGGTAATTTGCGCATACGGACTGCAACACACAATCAGTAATCAAAACTAAGTAGAAAATATTCTTTGGTAAAATAGCATAAGGTTTACGAGAAAAACTCCATTAAATTAGATAAAATGACTATTTCACGTTAAGCACAGCATACAGCAACATATAAAATGTCGAAAAGTCATAAAAGGTGTTCGAAGTTTGCTATTCCCATAGCAATGTACTGTTTTGCANCACAATAAAGTAGATAAAATGACTTTATTTCACGTTAAACACTGCATCAGCATACAATATGTCGAAACATCATAATAAAAGGTGTTCGAAGTTTGCTATTCCCATAGCAATGTACTGTTTTGCACGTTGGATGCATGCAGCATGCATGGAGCTTGGCTGCTGGAGGCATCCATGGTTATTGCCATATCCCAGTACTCACTGCATGTGAACTCCATGGCCTCTTTGGCACTACTGAGCTCGGCTCGTTCCCTTGCCGTATGCCTTACAACCGACACATTAGTTGCAACATTGTCAAATCACCTCACCTTTATTTAATTGGAATATGTATGCTACAATGGTTTTTGGAACTTTCAAGTAATTTTTGTCGTAAACGAAGGGTCTTACGCACTTTTACCAAAGAGTATTTTTAAGTTACTGCATGACACAGAGATAAAATTGTCTACCAATAACAAAAATCTGTATCTTATCGCCTCTGTGGGACTTCCACCAGAGGGACTATTAAGATGGACCTTTTTAACACAATAACAAAGAAAAAGGTGTTATGCACAATCCTACTACTTTTAACATTCTGCACTCAAATTCTCATACGTAAACACATATAAAAGCAAAAGAAAAACCATCGCCAAAGATGGCAGTTGTAACTTGCATATATAATTTTATATATCAAGATTCATTCTCCAAGAACACAATAACTGAAGCAACACAGATAAGCCACAATAACACTACCCTTGTCGTCCCTGGCCTGTCTTCAGTGGGTAAATGCACGAAGTCATCATCATCAACTACGGTCATCAAAAGCACTGGCAACAACAGAACTGCCGTCATCCGTCACACAAGTTTTCAGTCCCCCCTTCACCAAACGGGTCATCATCATTACAGGCGCAGCACACAGCTGGTGGCTATATATTCCTTGGGAGATGGGCTAGCCCTGTAGTTCGGAGATCGCCTCGCCCGGGCTCGCAGATCCATGGACCATATAGTCGCCACGCCGAGGTGAGTGCATCACAGTTACCAGTCACCTGGTCCGAAGGAGATACCACATACTTTCACCACACACAATTTTTATTTTGAAAGTTATTGTTTACATCGCTGAATTTTCGTAATACCGCGTTTGTTACCATGGTTGATATAATACTGCCTCCTTCCGTGTATCATTCTGCCACGAGACAAATTAACGTCACTGTGAATCTAAGCTGTTCACGGTAAAGTGAGAACTTATAAAACAAACAACTGAAAAAAAATCACTGTCTGTAAGTACATGTTGTATATGCTATTCACGGTAAAGTGAGCACTTTTGAGGCCCTAGTTACTTTTTATTTTCAGCCGTTTTTTATCCTACAACAACCTTTTTAAATAAATATTGCCAAGTAAGAAATAAACACAGTGTAATCCACCTCACTAGAAAGTTAACGTCTGAGGTTAAAATAAAATATATTTATTGACTATTATTCCATATGAGAGGGTTTTAAAAAGTGCGCACTTTACCGTGAATAGTCTTAATGCTAAACTACACACTGGCAAACAGGCTTAAGTTAAGTTGGCAGCGAATCAATAAAACACTTGAAATACTGAGAGTATACTGTTCAAATTTACCACAGCTTAAGATATTTATCCTTGTTTTATACACATTAAAATATAACCTTGCGAATTAGTAACACGTTTAAATTTCTACTAACCCCACGGTTTCAAATAGATGGCGCACGAATGGATATCAGGCCCTTAACAGGAGTGAGTGCGTGAGTGAAGAGATTTGGGTGGCTCTTAACAGCGAGGTCCTGAGAGCCGCTGACAGTGAAATGAGGTGAGTATGGAGTAGCGCCGGAATGAAAGGTCGAGGGAAACTGGAGAAAACCGAGAAAACGCGCCGACCAGCGAAAATCCGGGAGCTGCCCCACCGGGAATCGAAATTGGTTCGCCTAGGTGGGAGGTGAGTTGTCTGACCACTACACCACACTCAATTAACGGTGAATAACCTATAACGACACGTATTCATGCATCCATTAAGGCACATTTTGAAAATTTTGGATTCTATAAATGTTACTTGTGTAAATGGAGACGAAACACACAAAGTTTTCGCAACTGCCAAGATCACTACTACGTACCCAGTGTCAAGTACCGTAACTATAGCACTAAGGAGTAGTAATACTAAAAGATTTATTTTAAAACTGCTCAACTGACCGCAAATATCCACTACTGAAAACTTTGTATAGCACTTGGGGTTTTTCAATTTCTCCTTTAACTACTCCTTAGAATTAAAATTAAATGTAAAATCGTAACAAACGATAAGATATTTAATATGAAAAAAAGATTCTGCAACTAGAACAAAACCACCGATAATGTCTACTTTCTTGCGTTGTTATCAACGACGCGACGCTCTGTCACGACTTCCGAGGGCGATTCGCGAGCTGACGAGCACACGCAGAGGAAATGCAACAAATACGCATTACGACTTCACGGCACGGGCCTGCTCGCAAATTTCAACTGTATACTAATGAACAAAGATGCGTGCACCGTATAAACATCGTTTTACATTTTTACATATCGTACTGTGCAGGAAAACTTCGTAGCCTATTTTAGTCATGGAGGTAGGCATAACAGATGTCAAGCTATGACGTCATTGAAGCTGCATTTTCGTCCATTGTCATTGACAACCGAAACATTGGAAATGTTGAGGCAGGTTTTTGTACTGTAACATGGCGACTTCTTACACAAATAACAACTNTGACAACCGAAACATTGGAAATGTTGAGGCAGGTTTTTGTACTGTAACATGGCGACTTCTTACACAAATAACAACTAATGAAGGGAACCTTTCAGGCTAAACATCAACATGCAGTGATACAATAGTTTCATTTAAATTTTGGCAGGTTAGGTTTGCAATGTTTTGGGTGTCGCAACAGGATGGACCGGCTTCAGTATTGTATCATGCACATCGACAGACAAGGTCATCCCTTGGTTTTAGTGGTGTTTCCAATATTTGGCAGTAACGACGATGTACTGAAACTACGTAAGAATCGCAAACATNTCCCTTGGTTTTAGTGGTGTTTCCAATATTTGGCAGTAACGACGATGTACTGAAACTACGTAAGAATCGCAAACATCACTTTCACTACAGCGTAAAAAGAATGTTACAAAACGTATGAAACAGGAATGCGGTATTTCCCCACTTCTGCGGCTACACGCGACTTATTCAGGACGAGCAACGCAGCAAGATCGCATCTCAAACAAATTTTACTACGTAAATAGGGGAAAAACAGCAGGACTCTCTGAACCAACTGCATTACCGATTTGCTGCTACATTACGAGTTACGCAGTTTCTGGGTGTTATAAGACTTCTGGCCCTGCCTACCAGACTCACGAGCGTGGCACAGGATCGCTGCCACAGAAAACGAACGTCACGTGTTGACAAACGATCGCGTGTCGCAACGCAATGCACTACTTGAAACAGGTCAGGGTCAAGAACTCCAAACACGACAAAGAGCACATCCAATGGCGAAGCTAATACCCCCTTCCCCCGCATCGACCTAATAAAAGCTCCTTTAATAACAGTTCCCCAGTTCGTTCTCTCTCCACGACACGAGGTGAAACCCTTAAATACAAACTAACGTCCACAAATACAGCAAACATTCCAGATACCTGCCCTACACACCTTCCCTATTTTTCAACATAGAAGCATTCGTAATTTAACACTGACATTTAAAAACTACGATTGCCTTTTTGCACATATGCAGTTAAAAACGCGGTAATAAAACACAAACTTACCGAAACAGTGCATATGTAAATTGNTTGCCTTTTTGCACATATGCAGTTAAAAACGCGGTAATAAAACACAAACTTACCGAAACAGTGCATATGTAAATTGTATGCGTCGCATAACGACGACTGTACATTCTGGTTTATTATCGTCCTCGCTTTTGTGCGAGTAGACTAATCGGGAGGCGGCTGACATACTTGTATATCTAAATACGGCACACAATCATGGCTTTGCTCTGGAATCGAGCTTCCGGGTAGCGCATTAACAGACTCTGCTGCTAACGTAGTCTCACAAAAAAAAAACATCTCATGGGCAATTAAACACCGTACGTCCTTAAGTCTCGCATTTATAAAATCCCCCCACAACACGATTAAAGAATGGTTCTCAATGTCCCTGTTTAACACCGGGAAGTCAACTGCCAGGGAAGGGCAGATAATAAATCGAACAGGGGGTGGGGGCATACATATTACATTAACCTACAAGTGAATCTAAAAATCAAACATTCATGGTTTACATGGGATTCGCATCCTTAACTCCATGATCCGAACGTAACGTCTCTGTGAGCTGAACTACCGCGGTAACTTCGTAAGAAATAATATCGCGAGTAAATAAGCGTGCACTGATTCGATGTCCGTCCTGTCAGTCCGTATAGATTCTGGGGTAAAATAAAATGCATGCCTGCTACTCAGTATTTATGACACTCAGCAATGAACGGTCCTTTCCACATGATAACTATCAAAACCGCGTGGCTTGCACAAAGGGTTAACATATCGTTTACAAAAATACGCGATTTCAAATTTGATTTTTTTTTCCTGGCAGTTTTAATGCAATTGGGAACAAGACACGAATTTTCTCTCAGAAAAGGTGGAATATGTATCAAAAATAAATTAAAGTATATTCCTCCGCGTTTAAACCACGCGTGACACAGTTGTACAAGCATTTAGTAGGTTTATGTTGAAGATATGCGTATAAGACGAATATATATCCAAGCTACCTTCAGGCATGGTGCACATTAAATGCAAGTGTCTCAATCGCATGAACAGCATGGATAATTCCGTATTTACTTTGACAAAAGTCATCCCGTTTTTCATCGTGCGTACAAATTTATGCTGAAACGCAGCCACAACTGTTCGAAAAACCAAATTCTTGTTGAACGCTTTGTACCGCTAAACAAACATGGCTGAACACGAGAGTACACAAAACTGAAGTACAGCGGAGAAATATTTACTTTTTCCATACTTCCGAAACTTCACCACATATTTTCCTGCAAATAGCCGTCGACGTCAGAAGTTTATTTTTGTTATTTAGGCACTGAACACTGCACGCAAATAGCGGAAGCGTGTGCGCGCGCGATGGCAGTTGTGCCTCAGAACTCACGTGATTAAAACTCTGCAGCCTAAGGTCGGGATTACCATGACTTCACGTTACACGTAACACGCATCATGCTACACTTTCACGTGTACGTAAAACGTGGCTATTATGATGCTTCACGCGGGCACGCAAACGTTTCGANCTTTTCGGGTGGAGTATTATGATGCTTCACGCGGGCACGCAAACGTTTTGATGAAAATGCTCCCGGATAAGCGTTGTTGCTCTTCAGATTGAAAACTGTGAAAATTCAAGTTATATCTGCGTATCTGTCTCTTAACATTGGCGTGTCTAGAACACGTTGCAAAAGTTATGGCGTTNGAAAATTCAAGTTATATCTGCGTATCTGTCTCTTAACATTGGCGTGTCTAGAACACGTTGCAAAAGTTATGGCGTTAGTGATTTATACAAACTTTGAGAACAACTAGGAGATCAACCTCCAGAACGAAATTGTCAGAGATATGGACATGTTTTCGTGTTTACTGGAATACATCGTGTGCAATAAACTTTGATCAGCTGAGAAAATTAAATTGTGTTTCATGAAGTAGGCATACTAAAAATCTCGAACTTAATGGTAAATATTCTGCCTTTCGCGCAATCACGTTTACAGCTCTGATAAATATTATTAATGTACTGAGGCAAAAAATAATACTAGCGTTACTTCTATTAATGTTTCGTCCTCATTTCCGGGATAAAATTATATATGCTGTACATTAATTAAAAACGTGAGCAAACGACGATCGCGAAAATAAAACCAAATCCATAAAAAGCAAAGATAACACAACATTGTCTTTATTGTGATTGGCCAGCGAGAACACGTGGTGCAGAGTCACGTATCTAATATAACGCACAAGCGTTACCTTCACGTGAACGTTACGTGAAATGGTCGTGAGGTCTCCTTAAAAAGACATCAGTCAAGATGTAACCGACTTACGCGAACGTGTTTCTCGTTACGTATTACGTGGAGTCATCGTGATCCCGCNGACATCAGTCAAGATGTAACCGACTTACGCGAACGTGTTTCTCGTTACGTATTACGTGGAGTCATCGTGATCCCGTCCTAAAGGCGAGGTACGTTTGTACACGAGAGGCGCGGAGTTGATGAAAATGTAAGGCCTGCGTTGGGCGATGACATCTAAGACAGTTTCGCCTCTGGCTGTTCACTTTAAAGCGAGCACTTTAAAAATCAACCTTTGAAAAATGCCACTGCCCATACCTGCGAATATTTTAACGGGCACACTGACAGGCATGCGCCCAGTAAAGTTGGTAGCGACGAAGGAAAAATAGTTCCACGTCTTAACGTCGAACTAAAAGTGTTACGTAAACATTTGNTTGCCTTTTTGCACATATGCAGTTAAAAACGCGGTAATAAAACACAAACTTACCGAAACAGTGCATATGTAAATTATATGCGTCGCATAACGACGACTGTACATCCTGGTTTATTATCGTCCCCGCTTTTGTGCGAGTAGACTAATCGGGAGGCGGCTGACATACTTGTATATCTAAATACGGCACACAATCATGGCTTTGCTCTGGAATCGAGCTTCCGGGTAGCGCATTAACAGACTCTGCTGCTAACGTAGTCTCACAAAATAAAACATCTCATGGGCAATCAAACACCGTACGTCCTTAAGTCTCGCATTTATAAAATCCCCTCACAACACGATTAAAGAATGGTTCTTAATGTCCCTGTTTAACACCGGGAAGCCAACTGCCAGGGAAGGGCAGAGAATAAATCGAACAGGGGGTGGGGCCATACATATTATATTAACCTACAAGTGAATCTAAAAATCAAACATTTGTGGATTACATGGGATTCGCACCCTTAACTCCATGATCCGAACGTAATGTCTCTGTGAGCTGAACTACCACGGTAACTTCGTAAGAAATAATATCGCGAGTAAATAAGCGTGCACTGATTCGATGTCCGTCCTGTCAGTCCGTATAGATTCTGGGGTAAAATAAAATGCATGCCTACTACGCAGTATTTATGACACTCAGCAATGAACGGTCCTTTCCACATGATAACTATCAAAACCGCGTGGCTTGCACAAAGGGTTAACATACCGTTTACAAAATACGCGATTTCAAATTTGGTTCTTTTTTTTTTCCTGGCAGTTTTAATGCAATTGGGAACAAGACACGAATTTTCTCTCAGAAAAGGTGGAATATGTATCAAAAATAAATTAAAGTATATTCCTCCGCGTTTAAACCACGCGTGACACAGTTATACAAGCATTTAGTAGGTTTATGTTGAAGATATGCGTATAAGACGAATATATATCCAAGCTACCTTCAGGCATGGTGCACATTAAGCAAGTGTCTCAATCGCATGAACAGCATGGATAATTCAGTATTTACTTTGACAAAAGTCATCCCGTTTATCATCGAGCGTACACATTTATGCTGAAACGCAGCCACAACTGCTCGAAAAACAAAATTCTTGTTGAACGCTTTGTACCGCTAAACAAACATGGCTGAACACGAGAGTACACAAAACTGAAGAACAACGGAGAAATATTTACTTTTTCCATACTTCCGAAATTTCACCACATATTTTCCTGCAAATAGCCATCGGCGTCAGAAGTTTATTTTTGTTGTTTAGGCTCTGAACACTGCACGCAAATAGCGGAAGCGTGTGCGCGCGCGATGGCAGTTGTGCCTCAGAACTCACGTGATTAAAACTCTGCAGCCTAAGGTCGGGATTACCATGACTTCACGTTACACGTAACACGCATCATGCTACACTTTCACGTGTACGTAAAACGTGGCTATTATGATGCTTCACGCGGGCACGCAAACGTTTCGATGAAAATGCTCCCGGATAAGCGTTGTTGCTCTTCAGATTGAAAACTGCGAAAATTCAAGTTATATCTGCGTATCTGTCTCTTAACATTGGCGTGTCTAGAACACGTTGCAAAAGTTATGGCGTTAGTGATTTATACAAACTTTGAGAACAACTAGGAGATCAACCTCCAGAACGAAATTGTCAGAGATATGGACATGTTTTCGTGTTTACTGGAATACATCGTGTGCAATAAACTTTGATCAGCTGAGAAAATTAAATTGTGTTTCATGAAGTAGGCATACTAAAAATCTCGAACTTAATGGTAAATATTCTGCCTTTCGCGCAATCACGTTTACAGCTCTGATAAATATTATTAATGTACTGAGGCAAAAAATAATACTAGCGTTACTTCTATTAATGTTTCGTCCTCATTTCCGGGATAAAATTATATATGCTGTACATTAATTAAAAACGTGAGCAAACGACGATCGCGAAAATAAAACCAAATCCATAAAAAGCAAAGATAACACAACATTGTCTTTATTGTGATTGGCCAGCGAGAACACGTGGTGCAGAGTCACGTATCTAATATAACGCACAAGCGTTACCTTCACGTGAACGTTACGTGAAATGGTCGTGAGGTCTCCTTAAAAAGACATCAGTCAAGATGTAACCGACTTACGCGAACGTGTTTCTCGTTACGTATTACGTGGAGTCATCGTGATCCCGCCCTAAAGGCGAGGTACGTTTGTACACGAGAGGCGCGGAGTTGATGAAAATGTAAGGGCTGCGTTGGGCGATGACATCCAAGACAGTTTCGCCTCTGGCTGTTCACTTTAAAGCGAGCACTTTAAAAATCAACCTTTGAAAAATGCCACTGCCCATACCTGCGAATATTTTAACGGGCACACTGACAGGCATGCGCTCAGTAAAGTTGGTAGCGACGAAGGAAAAATAGTTCCACGTCTTAACGTCGAACTAAAAGTGTTACGTAAACATTTGNCAGTAAAGTTGGTAGCGACGAAGGAAAAATAGTTCCACGTCTTAACGTCGAACTAAAAGTGTTACGTAAACATTTGTGAGTAACAACATTATTTACTTTACTTTCTGTTTCTTTTTAATGCAAATGACAGTAAGAATAAGCAAATTTGTAAAATATTTACTTTTATAATAGAATCACAGTTTCACTCGACCAACGCATGAACAGTCATCAGGCTCATTGCAATGTTGATTTCACTTGCAGTGGAATAACACAAAATAAGGGTGTAAATAGATCTTAAGCAGGGCTTTCAAAAGTGCTTATTTTACCGTGAACAGCCTATAAGCGCAAGCAAAGCACTGAATTGACCCCACGTTTTCATTTTGCAGGGTTCAACTGTGGGACTTAAAGGTTACGCTTGGCTAAGTCGCCGAACAATGCGCAGGGCTTCACGGGAAACTAATCTTATTCAAAAACTGTTCCACGTCTGCCTAGGAATAGCATTTATAAAATATTCCAAGTCTAACGACAAGTTTAAGTTTTCTAATTTCCTTTTTTTTTTTTTTTTTTTTGTAAGCGCAGAGTTATTATTTTAAAGGTGAAAATGGCTGAACAAGGCGTTTTCACGACCATTTTTAATTAAGGTGCGAAAACACCTGTGCAGGATATCCAAAGTAGTCGGGTACGTGCAACAACGCTATTGTTACACAATAAAATGATAGCGCCGTCGTTGAGAATCTCAAGAGACGAGTTAACTACGTAAAAACTGCGCGCCAGTCCTGTGCCTAGCGCTTAGAGACGAGGCATGTGATGATCAACCGGCGACCCTGTTATTGCATCAACTTTCAGCTGAAGGTGAATTCATGTTTATAGATTTCAAAAACACACACCAAAAAAACGTAATTAATATTAACCTACTTCTACTAGCTCTCTTGTAGCATGATTTTTCTCTTCAAAAAGAAAAAAAAAGGGTTTCTTATTGTTTGAAAGCGATATTGCGAAAGGTGGCTGAGACACGCATTAAAATAATTTCGCTCGGCTGGTTCCGCAATAGGCAGCGGGAATCGAACCAGGTTCGCCTAGGTGGGAGGCGAGTAGTCTGACCACTACACCACCGCAAGCACTTTTCAATCTGGAGGCTGCATATTTGTTTAACCTATAAAATATACATGGAAATGAATATATTTTGAATAAAGGATTGTGCTTTGTAATAATTGGCGCTTAAGATCATTACGACGGTTGTAATTTTGTTTACAGTTACTGTAATATGTCAAATGTTAGAGATGGTCTTATAATTTTCAAATAAGGTAACGTCCATTACGTTCCAGAATTATAAAAAATACAAACACTTATTTTTAAGAATTAAATTTCACTAATATATATTTTCCAAACAACATTTTGATGTGTTGTCTTTATTGCTAAACAAGCGACTGTCTACAGCGTCACGATTAAAACCCCGAAAACCATTAATTACGAATTGTTAATTCGAACACGGCCTTAGAAACGAAAATAGAAAGCAAATTTGTGAAAGGATGTGGAATGTTTTTAAAAGTTATTCCTAGGTATAAGTCTTATGCACGTGAAACAGTTTTCGAAGAGTCTTTCTCCTGAAGTTGTGCGCACCGTTCGGTGGCCAGGCCAAAAGGAACCCTTGATAAAATTCCAATTCTCACTCTTATGTACATGAAACTAAATAACACTTTGTGCTTATAAATTTGAACGCTCTACTTCTAATACGTGTTTCAGACATGGAACTACTTAACTGCATCCTCGCTGACAAATTCACTGAAAGAATGTGAGTAGTGCATGTTACTAGTTATAAAATGTGGGTTCTGGGACACCTGGCTTCCTAGCGGTAACAAGCCAACCGCCATCTTGGGTGATGTCATGCAGCAACCTCCTACTCTGTCAATCCTTGCCAACGTCGGCTATTTTCCCTTTTTCCCTCAGGAATTTCCCTTTATTACCTCAAAACGCACAAAATTGCTCGAATTTCCCNCGTCGGCTATTTTCCCTTTTTCCCTCAGGAATTTCCCTTTATTACCTCAAAACGCACAAAATTGCTCGAATTTCCCTCAAAACCAAAAACATTTCCTGCAAAAATTTTCCTTATCAAAATTTATATGAGTCACTCGGTCCGAAAATAGCATCACTACACACTGTATCTAAGTGACTCCTTTTGAGGAGTGAGAGGAGAAGGGGTTACCATGATATTCATGCTCTATCATTCCATGCCAGCACCATACATTTTGCCTGAAGAATGTTAGAGTTCATTGCCCTGTCATGCAACTTCTCTCATCATGCTCTGTCATTCCACCTTGGTTTTCTCATATTCCTTCTGGTCTCCATTCACCTGGCATCATGGAAGAAACTCTCATTCCACCTACGCAACACGGAGCGAGGCCTGCCCACACTCGCTAGACTAGAGTCGCATCGTGCGCACGCCAAGTACATCCTAAGCCCACCTATTATCATAGTTGGCTGTAATTTACGAACCATTTAACACACAGCCACCAAATCCATAAAAAATGTATCAAAACATCTCCTCTGATGAAGAGCAGGGTGGTACGGTCAAGTAAACTTTAAGGCATCTTATAAGCATAGTCGACCGCCATTTACCATCCACCAAAGCTATAGTCATCAATTTCATAACATAGATCTCACCGCCGACAACGAACGGGATAGTGGTGTCAAGTACGCCCTAATCCCTCGTATAAGCATAGTTGGCTGCCATTTCCCACCCACAGAATCAATAGTCACCAAATTCATGTCATTGGCCCCACCTCCGATGACAAACAGGGCGGTAGGTACAAGTACACCTTAAGCCCTCTTTTAAGCATAGTTGCCCGACGTGTCACAACCATCTTAGCTACGACCACTAAATTCATATCACATGCATCACTTCCGACTACAATCAAGAAGATAATGGCAAGTAGGACTTGAGCCCTGTTACAAGCATAGAGGGTCAGCATTTCCAAACCTTAGAAGCTCATGAACATGTAACAACCATCAAAGCATGTAAAGAAAGTAAAGGTATACATAGAGATGCATCGAAAAGTTACTGTTGCATGTAGGAGTGTGGGGTCTGTAATAGCACACAAATACACATCGGCCTGCACACACTCGTCTNAAAAGTTACTGTTGCATGTAGGAGTGTGGGGTCTGTAATAGCACACAAATACACATCGGCCTGCACACACTCGTCTACCAAATAGGTGCATACTGAGTTCCCTCTACCCAACTACAGAGAGAGTTAGAACATAGCTTCGTATTCGACCGGTTGGGTGGTGATATAAATTATTGCAACCGTAGAAAACTGAGAGGTTGTTAAACAGAACTGCTCGGCGTCAGTACTGCATGAAGGCAGCATTAAGGGGTCGGCACAAAAGGGTCAGCAATACGAAATAGACTATGATGTGCACGACTAACACCAACAGTACTACAAGGGCCAGAAGCCCGAGTCATAGTTAGCCTGGGGGGTAATTATTAAGTTTAGGGGCTTTTCTGTAAAAACAAATTCACGGAAAATGGCATATTTCCACTCTACTAATGATGCATAACACGAATATACGAGTGGCATTAAAGTACGAGTAATTTCTTAATATGTGCCCACCTAACCTAACAGAACCTAACCCCACGATGGGCGAATCACTGTTTTACATTTTANGTAATTTCTTAATATGTGCCCACCTAACCTAACAGAACCTAACCCCACGATGGGCGAATCACTGTTTTACATTTTAAAACTAACCTAGGATTGTAGGGTTTTAAACTAACCTAGGAGTTTAGGGTTTTACACTAACCATAATGCAAACGATGNGTAATTTCTTAATATGTGCCCACCTAACCTAACAGAACCTAACCCCACGATGGGCGAATCACTGTTTTACATTTTTAAACTAACCTAGGATTGTAGGGTTTTAAACTAACCTAGGAGTTTAGGGTTTTACACTAACCATAATGCAAACGATGNAAACTAACCTAGGATTGTAGGGTTTTAAACTAACCTAGGAGTTTAGGGTTTTACACTAACCATAATGCAAACGATGTTGGCGTCCCCCTGATGGGTGACAGGGGAAACGAAGATGGCTGAAGACAACCGCGACCCTAGCAGACGATGGTCGTGCACTCTAGCAGTCGACTGGAAAAACGAAGATGGTGAGAGCAACCTTTGGCAGCATGCAGCAGCCAATCACCCAAGACCCCTTTACACAGCCTCGCACTGTCAATCAGGGAATAGATATGNATCACCCAAGACCCCTTTACACAGCCTCGCACTGTCAATCAGGGAATAGATATGCCCACATCGAAAGGAACTGCCTTGCTATTTCGGGTCTGTGTATTTATCTATCGGGACATGAAAACTTCGCTTTTTAAACGACTTGTAGGCTAGACTCTGCAGTCATACGTATGTGTTTTCGAGCCTCAGTTTTACGTTCAATGGCTGCAGTCCCAGTGTGTAGCCGGTTTTACCTCTATGGTAGACATAAGCGATATCCTGTACCAACCCCAGTTTATTCGAAGCTATATTTTAAAGAGACATGCTAATATTTAGATCTTGATGTGTTCAAACGAAATACATTTTTATCCTTTTACTGTATAACTGAAATCCTCTCGTAAATGGACATGCATATGAAATATGTGATTGTGATGGTTGGTAAATTCTATATTTTCATTTATATTTTATTTTATATCAGTTTGCATCAGTGTGTATCAGTGTTGATCTTATCGTTTCCGCACTTCACAATGGAAATGTTGCTTTATTTTTAGAAATATTAGAGGTATTAGTGCGGATGTTGCTAAACAGGACGATGTTTTTGTTAAAAAAAAAGTTACGCATTGTCAAGAAAGTTATGTTTTAATTTCGTTACTGTATAGATTTAGTTTGCAGGCTATGACAAGTAATCCTGGCAGTGGATTGTTAGAAATGTGTTTTTTCCGTCGTGCCCATAATAGTCCGGGACCAAGAATTGGTTATATTAATAAAATTGATGTTCGTGATGTTAGATGTGGGAAGACCTTTGCTGTTCATGAANGGGACCAAGAATTGGTTATATTAATAAAATTGATGTTCGTGATGTTAGATGTGGGAAGACCTTTGCTGTTCATGAAAGTATTATAAATCAGACTGAAGTTGTTTCTATTGCCAAAGTTCCTATTATGTATTCACGTAAAAAAGGAAAATTTTTAATTAGGTGATGAAATATGGTTATTCCGTAGATTGGTTGGAACTTGCGGAGATGTTAATGTTTTAGTTCAGGTACAGCTTGTATATAATGCATACTTTTATAATAAAGTTAGTTTGAAAGAAATCGGTTCCGTAGTTTTCATTTTAGGCTAGCATAAACTCACCTTCATTTAACCTTAGTNAAAGTTAGTTTGAAAGAAATCGGTTCCGTAGTTTTCATTTTAGGCTAGCATAAACTCACCTTCATTTAACCTTAGAGTCACCCGTCCTAATATTACATACGAGTGACGCGTTACTCCACTTCCCAGCAGTAAGCATTTCAAGGGCACCGGATGCGCCGCGCAAAAAGTTTTTTTTAGACCAACGTGTCATACAGTATTCGATGTTCGCGCAATATACATAGGTTGTTAAAAGCTTATATCTATTAGCTTTGATAATTATTTTTTGTATCTGTTTGGATTAGCACGTAGCAGTGATTTCTCCCTTGCGCGACTAATGGTTTAAATGTATGTTGTTTTGTGGCAAGCAAAAGAATACAGACTTTACAAGTTGCGTAACGTGAATCGCTTGACGCATTGTTATAATTTTTTGCAGTTGGCACTTGTGATGATTCCTTCTCTCTCATGTCGGCGTACATTCTATCGTTTAGTAAACTTCTTGGTATGATAGCAACACTCATATCACTATTATGGACTGTGACTCCATCGGGTACTTTTTATATGTGACTCGTTATGACATCCTGCTCGTGATGTACTTGCACATATGCCAGTCCTTCATTGTTTGTTATGTGACTGATTTTACATATACAGAGCAGTTTTATATATCTTTTACACACGGTTTCCCCGACCCTTGTCCTAGGATGATGGTGTTTATTTATATTAACGTGTACACGTATAAGTGTAACCTGCGACTACGTATGCCTTGTTATCGGTACAACTGTAAGCCCTTTATTTTTAAACTAGCCGTGCCCGCGGTTCCGCTCACTTGGACTACAGAATTATTGAATTATTGTTCAGTTTTTTTAAAATAAAGTTGAATTTTACTTAGCGTTAATCTTCTATACTCTATACATATAATAAAACTCAACGTCCCGGTGAATTAAATGGTAAAAACACTTATTAGTATTTCCCTGTTATAGAAAGATACATGCTACCGCGGAGTTTTTTTTAAAGTGTCTTTATTCTACACAATTCTTTACTACATGATATTGTTCCATCTTTAACGGTTTAGACAGCGTATTGCAAGAGAGCGCTCTGGTGGCAAACTTTTTTCCGACTTGATTCACTATTCTTGTTTGTAAATTTTTTGAGATATTTTCTCGAGATAGAAGGTAACCAATATCACCTTTCAGCCCTCCAACTATTTCTGTGGAAGAAATTACGTCGATCTGTTGCTCGGTTGCGACGTTGCATTTTTATTCAGTTTGTGTACTTTTTCATTTTTCCAATAAGAATTTCCCCGATGGAATGAGATATTTTCTCGGAATAAAAAGTGGCCTATGTCACTCCTCGGTCCTCCAACTATCTCTATACAAAAAATCACGACGATTGCTCTGTTGCGACGTGAAAGGACAAACAAAAAACAAATAAACACACTTCCGCATCTATAATATTAGTTAGGATATATTATTGGTTGTTAAGGGTTACCCAGACTTAGCCATGACTCGGACCGCTGGCCCTTGTTGGAATGTTGGTGTTAGTTTTACACATCACAGTCGATTTCGCAGTGCCGACCCCTCAATGCTGCATTCATGCATTACCGACAACGAACAGTTCTGTTTAACAACTAGTCAGTTTTCTATGGTTGCAACAATTTATACCACCACCCAACCCGTCGAATACGAAGCTATGTTGTAATTCTCTCTATACTGGGGCAGAGAGAAATCAGTATGCACCTATTTGCTAGACGAGTGCGTGCAGGCGTATGAGTACGTGTGTGCTATTTCAGACCCTACACTACTGCATTCAAAGGTAACCTTGGGATGCGCCTGTATGTATACCTTTACTTTCTGTACATGCATGGGCGGTTGTTACATGTTCCCGAACTTCAAGGTTTGGAAATTCTGACCAACTATGCTTGTAAAAGGGCTTAAGTCCTACTTCCATTATTTCCTTGATTGCATTCGAAAGTGATGAATGTGATATGAATTTGGCGGTCATAGATTCGGTGGGTGGGAAACGTCTGGCAACTATGCTAATAAGAGGGATTAAGGTGTACTTATCCTGCAGTCCTTTTCGTAGTCAGGGGTGATGTGTATGTTGTTAATTTGGTGAATGTACCTTACACAGTTAGGAAAATACAGTTAAGTGTACGAATAAGTGCGCTTAANCACAGTTAGGAAAATACAGTTAAGTGTACGAATAAGTGCGCTTAAGGCATACTTTACTGAGTTCATTTACGTTGTCGGGGGTGATGCTTATGTTATGAATTTAGTGANATAAGTGCGCTTAAGGCATACTTTACTGAGTTCATTTACGTTGTCGGGGGTGATGCTTATGTTATGAATTTAGTGACTATCTTAAACGGTTCGGAAATTACAGCCAACTATGCTTATAGGTGGGATTAGGACGTACTTTGCGCGCGCGCGCTCAGTGAGATTTTAGGCTGGCATGCGTGGGTCGGCCTCGCTCCGTGTCGCGCAGGTGGAATTACAGAATGAGACTCGTCCCCGCCAGGAGAAAGGATACCAGAAAGAATGAGAAAAATAAGGTGTGATGACAGAGCATGATGAGAAAAGTTGTATGACGAGACAATGAACTCTACATTCTTCACGCAAGATGGATGGTGTTGGCATGTAATGATAGAGCGTGAATGTCAGGGTAACNGAACTCTACATTCTTCACGCAAGATGGATGGTGTTGGCATGTAATGATAGAGCGTGAATGTCAGGGTAACCCCTCCACTCCTCACTCCTCAAAAGGAGTCACCGAGTCACATTGTGGAGTCATGCTATTTTCGGACTGAGTGACTCTCATAAATATTGGTAAGAAAAATTTCTGCGGGAAATTTTTTTGGTCGAGGGAAATTCGGGAAACTTAGAGCGTTTTTGAGGGAAAAGAAAATGTCGACGTCAGCAATGCATGACAGAGCAGGAGGTTGCTGCATGACATTATCCAATATGGCGGTCGGCTCGTCCTCGCTAGGACGCCAGGTGTCCCAGAATACCCATTTTATAAATACTTGTGTTGAAATACAATGCTGTTTTAGTAGTACATTTTTTTTAAAAGATTAACTCCAAAGTGTTTAATAAACCGCAAACCACCTACCCAAGTCCTATCAGCTGAACAACCTGCGCTGATGGTTCTCTACAGTATTTGGTTGTAGCCTCACTGCGAACTTTACTGAAAGCATGAACTGTAGGCCATAGTCCATTCACAATATCTTCAAATTTTTTGAAACCTTTGAAAATTCAACCCAAGTTGTCTGTATTTTAAAATAAATAATATACGAGAAACATTCAACACTGTCCATAACATTAAAGTGTTCTATTTTTCAGGCATGAATCTTTCACGTATATATTGTCTATAAATTATAATATTTATTTCGTAGTCAATATAAGTTAAAAACAGCGATGGCAGTGTTGTATTGGCAACGGCTAGTGAAAAATAGTTTACATGTAAAATGTTCCCGCCTACCTGGCGCTTCAACTGTTACAGTGTTTAAAATACTCGTTTTCCCAATATTAAACGTGCGCCCAATGTGCTGATCTACAAAAACACGCACATCGGACGAGGGTTGTCGAGTTCTTTCAAGACATCACGNATCGGACGAGGGTTGTCGAGTTCTTTCAAGACATCACGCACAAACACCATTTCTTAGTTCTCCAGAATGGCTACAAACGGCTTTATCAAAGCGCCGTACCTCAAGATACATGCATAAGATACATACAAAACTACTCAAGGGTCCTGCATTAAATCTTCCTACAGACTTTCCATCAATAAGATAATAGGGTCACGCTCAAAGTCCCTTAGGTACACGCAGCACGAGAACACTGCACGCCAGTTCAGGCATTGCACTTAACGGCGAAGGCGCACTTGTTGCGTGTGGCAGTGTCGCCCTTATCGCTCAAGCGCTTCTCGGCGCGGGAGCTTTAAAATTGTAACGTGACACCATATACACTCCTGTCTTCAATCATACGCAATACCTTAAATGATAAATCAACGCAAACCCTAAAGGATTAAATAAATTATACGTCATATAGGGGAAATATACATGAATACTATAGAGAACTTAATTTCCTACACAGGCATTTCTTGAGCCATGAATCTGCAGTTTTTTTTAGAGCGTCCGAATATTTTCCTAAAGAAAGAACGAATATATAAGATTCCCTGTCACTAGAATTTACGAAATNTTTTTTAGAGCGTCCGAATATTTTCCTAAAGAAAGAACGAATATATAAGATTCCCTGTCACTAGAATTTACGAAATTACTCATAGCTAGTAAAAATAACCACAAACACAACAAAAAATGTTGAGTGCACCTTAGAATGTGAACCACTAGCATCTTTAGAAGGCACTACATCACAACCACCGTGTCGTNAAAAAATGTTGAGTGCACCTTAGAATGTGAACCACTAGCATCTTTAGAAGGCACTACATCACAACCACCGTGTCGTAGGTTCTTTGCATGTTGACAACCACTCGTCGGCGTTGAATGGCAAATTATATAAACACCTCACAAAAAGTTCGGAATGTACATAAAAGACAGCATAGCCATTAGACGTTATCAACGGCATCGCTTTAAAACGTGACATTCAAAGTGTTTCTTACAAAAAAAATTTCCAATATCACAAACACTAAAGAATAACAAAATTAACGAAATGGTGTCTCTGACTAGGGAGGGTTTCTTCCCACTGCAGCTTAGTACAGTGTATGGCCTCCACGTGCACTGTACAGGTCACTAACCCGCCGTGGCATGCTTGTAATCAGTGTGTTGATGACATCATCTGGACGAAGGTCCTATTCCATCTGGACAGCTTTTATGAGATCTGGAAGTGCTTCTGGAGGTTGTGGGCGATTGTAAACTGCTGTTCCCAACTAGTCCCAGGCATGTCCAATGCATTAATGCGCTCTATGTTGACCACAAAAGAACAATACAACTCGTACCACCCAAACTGCCTTATCGCACAATATTACAAACTTTTTGTGAGGTGCATATTTAGTATAAATGCCAAACACTAATGAACTTGTATACGTAAGTTCTACTTTCAGGCTATTCCTCTACATTAGGCAAAGAAATCTTATGTCTTAGTCTAGAAAATTACACCAAAAGGACAACGCACCGCATTTGTGCGCAATAACCTTAATAATATTTCAGACGAGAACTATTTCTTACTAGGCATTACCAACAAATGCAGATTTTCTCAGTTTTCATTCACGTTATTTATAAATTAAATATAATTTAAAAATAAAATATAAGTAAAATTTATATGTAATTAAAAATATGATACTTTGATGTTAGCAGTAGTATAAAACGCTTGTTAGTTGCGATACACTACATATTTAGGGAACAAGCAAACATGTCTTACAAGGGGTGATATTATAAGAGTTTGATTAAAAAAAATGTGTAGATACTTCGAATAGACTATAGCATAGTTAGTGCTCGGAAGTTGGGCGGGACTTGTGAACTGACCTGTGATGGTAGCGGCGTCCTTGGTGAGGGACGAGGGGCCCGGCCAGGGCTCGCCTTCCAGCCCTAGGGTGGTGGGTCTGGGCGGACCCACTGCCTCCCGGGCTGCCAGCTTGGACCGGGCGGGCGCCTGCTCGCCCACCTGCAACCACAACACCACAACGTCACTCGCGCCGCTACACACTCTGGTAGAGTACACGTACCCTTGCAAGTCTACACACCACACTGCTTGTCTCTAGAACTGCCAAAAAAAA
>NQII01001287.1:118846-146989 GCA_002778355.1 Clitarchus hookeri
TGACCCCTTTCCCCCCTCACCAATACTAATTCTATCGTATTGCAGCCATCTTGGTTTTGTCGTTTGTCTTTTATTTATACATTGCTGGAGGACGCCATATTGTATTTCATATGTTTACTTTTACATCACCTAGGTGACGCTAGTACTGATGAGAAATGCACTTCGCCTTTACATGTCTTTGCATGTCTAAGTAAATTGTCTCTATGGCTGAAAAACTTACCGCACCTGTCACACAAATATGACATACGACAGGGATTTTTGGCACAATTAAAGTGCTCAATGTCACCGTACATTATGGCCGAAAGTAAATGTCTTATCACAAAAGTGACACTGATGACGACGTAGTGGTTCAGGCAAGGACTCGGACGGACCTGTTAGAGATGTAGATGCTGGAGCTAAAGTAACAGGTAACGCTGGTAATGGTGTTCTAGGTACCTCAACAGAAAAGTTCGATGGCTCCATTGAAGATTTCGTAGACATAACTGAAGAAGTCGATAGCGCTGGTAAAACAGGAGACATCTCACTCGAAGAATAAATCGATGGCGAGAAACCATTGACTCCACTTTAACGTAACTGGCCATGGATTACCTGGCGTAGAAACTAGCCGAGACTATCCACCTTTCACGTTAGCCGTTGTCAAACTATGCCTCTCAGCTGACACCCCCCACCCCCCCACCATTTGCTTATAATATACGCGTATGCAATCTTTATCACGTCATATTGACATTGAACCAATCGTATTACACCATAAAGACATTCTTCGTACATCAACCAGCCAATCACCGAGTTGCCAATCGCATGCAGGCGTTGAGATATAACACGAAGGCAGGTAGGCTTGAGGTGCTTATCTCCATTATATATACGAACGATACAAACAGACCAGTCCGTCAGACCCGGTGGAAACTGCCCCAGTAGAAGACATTTACTCGCAAGCACGACCCGGCGACGAGGAAGCCAACCCGGTGTAGGGACATCAAAGTTTCAAATAAATTTGTCAAAATGTTTTGGGGGAAAAAAAAGTTGGTTAATTTCTTTTACTACAATCTTATTTTATTTATATATTATCTGACATGGTTCGGACTGCAGGTATGAAAAGGAGGGATTTCTGTGCGATTATTATCATGTCACAAGATGATCGCTGTAAGTGTGGACCTTTTCATAGTTGCAACATATCTTAGTGACACTGATATTCCATGTGAAATAAAATACTTTTCGTTTTTAGTCGCAAATCACTGTCCCAAACGCTGAAAAGTGGAACCTTGTTGTAGAACAACCAATGTTTGTGCAAAACCACTTCATCGCTCCCAGCATGCACTCGAGCTGACGTCACTTGTCAAGCCGTCTATTTGCAAGTTTTAGTGCGGCGTAAGATACCGCGCTAAAGGAATGCATCATTCCGTCAAAATATTTGCTCACATAGACAGAAATTGTTGTTCAGGATTACCCTTTCTTGATCTTTCTATACTGGCTTCCGGAAACCTGTAAAGTTTTATTAACGTGTTTAGCGCTAATAAATGAACCACAATCTCTTAAGATCTACTTGTACGCAGGTAGTGTATTCTTCTGCAATATAAAAGTTAAAGTTAATGTACTAATTATTACACTTACATTGCTTGAAAACAAAAATAAAAAATATTAGTATTCACACTTTTAATGTTAATTTAACGTTAAAACGTGGAACTACTTTCCTTCCTTCGTTACGAACTTTCCTGGGCGTAGTGGCAGTGACATTTTTAAAGGTTGAGTTCAAGTGCTCAGTTTACTGAGAACCGTCTTTCCTCGGTGAATAGCGGTTTGAATGAACGTAGGCAATACCGCACTATCTACTCTAACAGCGTGTTGCCTAAATCGCAGGCGATGAGCGTGCCGATTAATTTGGATTACAGCTGTTCACGGTTGAGCCTTTTCTAAGTACACATTAAAAAAATCATTGCCCGAAGCTGTATAAAACTAGGAACCTGGATTTCCACGTCCTACTACCACTGCAATGTTAACATAAGTGAGCCCTGAACTGCATGGAGTTCCTTTTTCATTGAAACACACACAGGCACGCAAACTGGCGTATTAGTAACATATACTCGCATCTGCCTTTATCGATTTCATTTAAGTCATTCAATCGATTCGATGTTGAAGTTACAAACTTATTGTTTTTCTTCCCTCTCCCCTCACCCTAAACGTTTATAAATCGAGTGTTTCCTAGAAAAATAAATTTTAGGCGACAACAACGAACTCTGCGAGCTCATTTCACTGATGCACTTGAAAGCCAAGAATCTGGAACATTGATATATAGTCGCCTCGATTTCAGTAGGTATGTTGGTGATGACATATTTTCGTGTATTGCTATTTTAGAAGTTGTGGTAGTTAACCAATCAACAGGAACTTAAATGAATTCGATCCTGCAGACATCATTGCATGTAAAAACTTTACGTTGACAAACTATTTCAAACCAGCAGCAAGGAGTACGGAATGTGTTACCGTGCCCAATTCTTTTTCTTGTGTTTAATTTTGTGTATATCCAATATACTGATTTCTTAGCGTTTATTTGTTGTGCAATAATCTGACAGTGAATTAGAATAATTGTTTTGATTGAATTTAATCTTGATTAGAAATTAGCGTTCACCTAACCTAACTAACCTGCCCCAGGCGAAGTTTTCAGTCAAGATTGAAGAAGCTTACAGCGAACATTGCCACCGAAATCACGGACGTCGCCCGGGACAATGCGACGTATCAAATTCATGAACGACCGACCACTCGTCACTAGTGTCACAGAAGACCAGCGTCATCATCATTCATAGAAGTTACGCTTTGACGGGAAAGTGTAGTTCAGTTCAGGTTCACGTGAAAATGTTCCAAGTTTCTCGTATTGCCAAAAACTTCGTGGCGGAGGTCGCTACAGTGTTACCTCCCGACAACGAGGTACCGTATCTGAATCCCAGCCAAGCCTTGGATGTCTGTCGTTTTTAATACGAAGCTTCCGTTAGTAAGGTGTGTACAGAATCTCTCCCCTCCCCCCCTTTCCGTCTAAATCATGTCTTCTAGTATATTAACAGAAAGTTAATAATACACACAGGAATTTTCAATAAAAAAAATTCCCCCATGCGCACACAGAAAAATGTGGAATGAACAACAAAAACTTTATTAAGTGACTGACAAATACTTGTCAATGAGAAACTTGAAGATGGGCTTAGGTTAGCAGCTTGCCAAGCAACGCTTGCAGCAAGTTTTACAAACTAATTGTGCTACAAGTTTGATGCATGGAGACTATACAGTTTGGTTTAGGCCTCAGTTTGATACAAGCGTGGTAGCTTCCACAACAAGCTTGCAGACTTTTCGTGACAAGCGTGAATCGATCTTGAATCAAGCCAATTACGCTATCAGGGATCCTGTCCCAGATAACATATAAGCTTGCGGCAAGATTACAGATGGCTTGAATTAATTTTGCAGTTTGCAGACGCAAGGTTACAGCAAGTTTTATATGTCAAACTTGCTTGGATATCCCAGCACTTCAGGTGATCTATGCAACTCGCAATAACCCCATTTAAAACACAAATAATTTTGCTGTGGTTTTAGCAACAAATGCGACATTTTTAAAAAAATCTTTTTTTATTTCAACAGAAGTGTAGCCGCATCAGTTTGAAATTTTCTCATATATCAACCATGAATGATGGTTCAGTCACAGACTTGAAATTATTCTTAGTGTCAGATTTCTGAGAACGTGTTTAAAACAAGAGTGACTGTTCAATGCAAAAAAAAACCAAATACAAATTGTTTCTTCTATTGCGAGACCCATAATAAATTAGCCTTGAAATAAATTAAGTTGCTGTGAGTTGCACAGTGGGCTTGGAACGTTAGAATAGCCTCTTCAGTCTTGATTAAATTATATGTATTGAGTTTTCGTTCTTCTCCTGTATCTTCTGGTGAAGTCTGGTTTCATTATTTATACAAACTTATTTTTATTGTGTTATTGTGCCCCTTGACATTAAGTTTTAGCATTGCCGTTTTTAATTTCTTTTTTTTTATGTCGTGTTATATTTTTCCCATACACAGTGACTAAGAAATAATCTTTCGAGATTCATGTTTGTTGTAGCTGTGTAGTGTAATATTAATGTTCCTTTGAGGTTTCGTTTTCACAGTAGCACCGTGTTTTATAATATTGGTTTTTGTTCAATGTATTACTGCAGTTTGTCGCTGTGTTCTTTGTGGTGGTTGTTAACCTATTTTCTTGTCCAATTAGTCACCCTTCGCTCATTGGTTCATCATCTGTTGACTGCTAGGTTCTTCTATAGTTCATAGTTTTTTTGTTGTTCATTACAGGTATGGAATTTGTCTGGTTTTAATTTATATTTTTTGTTCTTAAGTTTATTTTAGGCAATGGCTACAGTCCATTTAAAGACTCACAGACATCCTGCAACACAATTGCCGTTAAACTTTAAAGATAAGATCGTCATCAATGACGTATTTAAGTTCGTAACAATTTCACAGTTACAACTCATCTACGCACGGATAGAAGTCAACACGTTGACTGTAATGTTATTTTACATATGGTGAAAATATACGAAACTCGCAGAAAAAGAGATCCTTATCAGGGGTTTTAAAAGTGCTAAACCGCGAGCAACATACACCCAGAAATTAAACCCAGTACCCGTATAAACCAGCGTTTATCGAATTACGACACCAAGGTAGACAGTTTTGCATGATGAACAAAACAGGTTTTGCGCATTTGTATTTAAACGAAAACGGCCATGAAACACAAGCCGAACTACGGTAAAGTAAACACAAAATAAAACTAAGATAAATATTTCACGCCCTGAAGACCGAGTCAGCACTTTCCCTGGCTCAACGAGGGAGACGCAACCAACTAAATTTACAAACATGACGTGAAGACGTGCGGATGTAACTAAAACTGAGGGGGGAAAATAATATTCTGATGACCTTGAATGCTAGTCATTAATAGAATACAGTATTATTCTCTGTAACGTCACGTACAATGCACAAATGTTTCACAATACTAAGTTACTGTGGTCTTTCATTACAACCGTATTCAGCTAAACAAAACCACCAGCATACGCTCAACTTCTAGAAATAACAACGTCGTTTTTGTATTTTACCAAAGGAATTCCAAGTTAACGGACGACCAAGAACCACAACCATTCGCTAGATTGAATTCAACATTTCTCCACAAAAAGTAGCACACTTAAATTTGGAATTCCGTGCAGTTCCAGTAGCAAAAAAATAACTGAGTTTAAATTTGAAAGTTTTGTATAGGAGACTATCCAACCCGTTTTACAAACCAACCAGCAAGCCTAAATAACTCAATTGCTTCAGAGGAAAGAAAATCCTAGCCTAGGCGGCGACCGTCAGCTGGGGCTACTCGAGACACTTACGTACTTCAAAAATAATGTTGTCCACTACTACAACAGATCCGAGTAAAATAAAACTTTATGGACGATACATTGCTGCCAGCAACCAACTTTATTAAAGCGCATAATTATACTTCAGAGCTACAAACGAAAATCCCCAAAAATGGTGTCATGTTACCCCCAGCTGACAGAAAATTACAACCATGATGAATCCTCAACTTAGGCGGCCATGCTGCTCATCTGTGGCTTGCCGCTACAACGAACAAAGTCTGATGCAAGTCTCGTCGGATGTTGGCTCGTCGAACCCGGCCCGCCGGTGAACAAACACAGGTGGGTCTTAGTGACGCCTTGCCAAGTCGTCTGTGGCCGTGCCCTCACAGAAGCCTTTACACCGCGGTGCATAGTGTTTATACAATCCATTTTCACTCTTCTCCATAGACCAAGCCTGCAGTTGAGGGTCGAAATGGTTCCGACATACCAGGTACTATACGTGGCACGAAGTNAGTACTCTACGCGGCACGAAGTATAACGAACGCAGAATAAGCATTTACAGGGAAGAAAGTAGACGTGTAATATTTACACTTACTCCAAAAAGTATTGGCACAGGCCATGTTGCAATATTGGGTTCAATGTAAGACTATTTAACATGCAAGATAAACATGTAGACAGAGATACGGTAGGTACACAATGTTACGTACGACACTATGCAGGGACACAATAAATGAGCTGTTGAGAAATGAAAATGCTGTGTTATCGCCAAATAAGTATTGGCACAGTGGAGCCCTCGTACTGTTTGGTCGTGTAAACAGCAAGCAACACATAGTAATGTATGTACAGTAAATGTATAGTTACTGCGGTTATTTAACAGTCAGTCTGAAGGTAAATGTGGTGGTGCTCAGTACTGTCAACATGCGACCAAAGAAAGGAGAACATTCATCCTCCGTTCGAGAGAACGTTGTAATTTCTGCCTTGTGAGTGCAGCGACACAGAGAGATCGGTAGAATGCTTCTCCACTGTACGATCTATAATACGCAAATATAAGGAACAAGGATCTACACGAAACAAACCCAGTTCAGGGCGCCCATGAATACATACTCGCACACCGAGATAGACGCCGTATCATGCGTTTAGTACAAAATGAATCTACAAGAAGTGCTGCCTCGTTAGCTGCGGACGTCGCAACAACTTCTAGCAAGACGGTTAGTGCACAGGCAGTACGGAATGTCTTGAACAGCGCCGATATTCATGGCAGATCCCCGAAAGAAGCCATATATTACGGAGGTGAACAGTATGAAATGCCTGTCGTTTGCCAAGGAATATAGTGGAAAACAACTGAAATTCTGGGATACTGCTATATTCTCAGACGAGTCCAAGTTCAACNAAATTCTGGGATACTGCTATATTCTCAGACGAGTCCAAGTTCAACGTGCTGGGTTCTGACGGACGAAAGAAAGGGTGACGAAAATCGAACACCGAATTACACCAACAACACACACTGCCAACAGTACAGCATGGTGGAGGACATGTTATGGTTTGGGGGTGCAAGTCATCCTCGGGAGTTGGAAATCTGGCCTTTATAGAAGGCATTTTGGATCAGTACAAATGCAAAGGTGTGTTGCGGGGTAATTTGTCCAACAGTGTACACAAGCTAGGCCTGGATGGGGTCTTACGTTTCCAACAGGATAACGACCCCTAACACACTGCTTCAACAACTCGCGAGTGACTACTATATAATGCTCCCAGACGACTACTTACTCCACCACAGAGCCCGTATTTTAATCCTATTGAGCATTTGTGGGATCACCTTGGAAGAGAAAAAGGTAAGCGCCACCCGTCTGGCAAAGAAGAGCTGAAGAGCGTTGGTCGAAATTTGCCCCTGAAAGGACGAAAAAGTTGGTTAATTCAATGTCGAAACGTCTGGAAGCTATACTAATGGCTTGCATACACGATAATAAAACTGAAGCACAGAGACCTACAGTGTGTAGTGATATACTGTGCCAATACTTCTTTTGCATTGAGAAAGTGGATTGTTTTGTGTAATTACTTATTTTGTGTTGTTGCTGTGATTTCGGTGAAATATATTTTTTTTGTACATTATATTAAGGAATACGCATATTATTTTCTTTCTCGTTTCCTTTATACAAATATTATTGTTGAATGAAATGTTAGGTAACCATTTGTAAATACTCAAATANTTTTCTTTCTCGTTTCCTTTATACAAATATTATTGTTGAATGAAATGTTAGGTAACCATTTGTAAATACTCAAATAGCTTCCTTTGCTTTCTGTTTTTTACACGCGTATAAGCGCAAGAAAGATAAAATTTGTAAATATTTACTTTTCTAATAATGCCACAGTTTCATTTTACCGACGCATGAATAAAAAGATGAGGTCCACGGCAAAGTTAATTTTACGTGAGCTGGAATAATACACAACGTGCACACAAGTAGATCTTGAGCAGGGTTTGCAGAAATGATCAGTTTACCGTGAACAGCCGACACTTTCATTCAATCAATAACGCATATTTAACAAAACGCATAAAAACGAATGTCATAAATACAATTATCGTAGTTAGTACCGACCGCCTTAATTTCATTGCCATTAGCTCGATTCTAAATTTTGGTACAAAAATATAAGATGCTGTGAATATGATCGATTATCATTTACTCAACCCAAAAACGAAACTAACTTAAACAAAAATTCAACGATGTGGTAAAGAGGTAATATTACATAAACCACTNAATTCAGCGATGTGGTAAAGAGGTAATATTACCAATAAAAATGTACTTAAAATGGTAGTTTAGACAGAAAAGAAAAGCATTTTTAAGCAGATAATGTAACCTGTTTTCAGAAATATTTTTCGGGCATTCCCTCTGTTCCGGTTGATCGCCAGTAACATCACTATAAAATACACGTGATCTTCAGGAATTTACTTAAGTAATCTTTTGATGCCGTTAACTTTTTTTGCACTGATTGGTAGTTTCCTATTGTAGCCTAAGAAATCATTCTTGTTAGTGAGGCTGTACAAAGATCTGCACGTTCTGAATACACAAAGTCGTCTTCACCTGTAGCTATATCAGCGTTGGAAATCAACATAGTTACCGATTATTCCTACAAGACAACAAACAATACGTCCCATACCCACGCACAACTATTAACAAAGTGAAACGGATGTGCCGTGTGTATCATTTGAGACGACACTAGCGCGCTCCGCGACTAGCAATCCGACCATTCCGCTGAAAAAAGGACACTTCTACTGGACGTGTCCTCGTAACGAACGGCGAAAACCGGTTTGCTCCAGTTAAGTAGGATGGGGTGACAGGAGTGCCGTATTCAAATGGACTGATGCGAACACACGCAGAGTATGCAACGATAACGTAACCCGTATTTTGGCCGAGTGTGAACATGTAACCTTTTACAAATCGCTCATTCAAATAATGTCCAAACACGCAACAGAACGAAACTGATGTTCTTGATCATTTAATTTCTGACTAATATATCACGTCCGCAATTGCAATATTTCCTGTATTCCTAACATCAGTGTTGCTTCTTTTTTTTCATTAAATTTTTTCTTTTAAGTCAAACTTTGAAACTGATATTAAAAACGTACACAAACTTACACTTAAAAACACGCCATAAAATAGTCATATTTTATTCGTCTTATAACAGTTTTTTTTCAGGAGTGCAGTTAAGCTTATTAATAGCTTCAATAATCAACATAACGCAATGTATGAACACACGCTTGCACAGAACAAAAATACAATATTACACTTGACGAGCTCGGGAAATGACTGAAGGGTTAAATCATTACTGTCATAACATATTGCCAATGGGTCGCAGATACGTGCAAGCAGATCGTGACTGATGTACTGTTACATGCCGAGTCATGCCTTACCACGCAGCATGGTAAAACGCGTGTTGCCAGCGCACGATAAAGATTTATTTGTCCACGATGCAGTGCTCTGCATGGGTGTTCAAGACTAATAAGGGCAGTTTACGAGGTCGCGCCAGGGACTTCGAAGGTTTCAGGATTACAATAACAAACAATTTCTGCTTCAGGTTGAGGGAACACAATCCTGAGACAACCTTTGAGCTTGGTGTTCCCCTGTCCCGTAAGTGACTGTATGGAACATCAAAAAGAACCGTGGCCGAGTTTAAAATGGCTCCAGATATCAAAAAAGTTTCTTTTCCCATAAAATAATTGTGCGTTTGCATGTTGTATATCACAAAANTAATATTTATTTATTTTAAGTTTTAACACTACCAAAATTAAGGCTTATTTATAAAATAAACTCAAAGTGCGGTAAAAAATAAAAGAATAGCTAAGTTTTCAGATGTAATGTTTACATTACGTTAGCGGTCCTCTATCTTGTACTTCATAGGAATTCAGTATAGTTCAATTTATTTCTTAGTCCTATTTTAAAGTTACAACGTGTAAAATTGAGCAATTACCTATTTTTTTTTATAAAGCTTATGTATAAAAGGGAGCGAAAATCATGAATTGTTTTTACCACTGGCATACTGTTGCTTCTAACCTCGTTAACTCGAAACAAATTTTTCAAGAGCAACAAAATGCCAACACATTGCATCATCGCAACACAATGCCGAGACCTCAAACTGGCTATTTTAAGAGTTTGTGTGTTGACTGAATAAGGCATACATAAACCCCGTATAATCAAGAAAAACATTTATGAGGTTTTGCAGTAACACAAATACTGTCACTTCAACGTACATGGCTTTAAATTTTGCCACTGCAGGAAAAGTACTGTAATAGCTTTCATGAGGTTTCGTAGATCACCGAGGATAGAAATTTTGCAACCCAAAGATACAAAAATGACTTTTTCTATATGTACGCGATGGAGATACGATGTTTTGGAGTCACAACAACGATANAACCCAAAGATACAAAAATGACTTTTTCTATATGTACGCGATGGAGATACGATGTTTTGGAGTCACAACAACGATCCCTTCTGTTAACACATTCTTTATAAAAAATAGTTGAGGTATTCTGTCCGTTAAAAAATATACAAAATTAAATGTTGAAATTTGAGTTAGTCTATGGGAAACCTGGATTTAAAAAAAACCTCTAGGGAAAGGTGCACTGACTTAAAATTGAAGCGTTACTTCACATTGAATGACAGGATATTTGTTNAAAAAAAACCTCTAGGGAAAGGTGCACTGACTTAAAATTGAAGCGTTACTTCACATTGAATGACAGGATATTTGTTTCACTGAATTCTAAGAAGTTTAACAGGAAGTAAAAATAGTTGGTACTAATGCCTAAGAACATTAGGGAATATAACTGTGCGATAAACACTTAAAAATGNACAGGAAGTAAAAATAGTTGGTACTAATGCCTAAGAACATTAGGGAATATAACTGTGCGATAAACACTTAAAAATCACTGCCAACCAAACAAAGGAACGGACTGTTTTTTTCTTTCCAAAAATGTCACGCCCTTACAACATGTATGAAAAAATGGGCAGAAAAACTAATAAAATTATATTTACTTTTTTAGTAGCGTAGGGACTGACAAACCACGCATTCATACTTTCTGTTTCGTACCAAAATTAACATGTATAATTCTTTGTTTGCGTAAATCAAATTTGATTAATCACATAAAATTATACAGAATATTTTTTTTTAAAGGAAAAACTTGAAACATACGTTTAACATAGTTAGCTAAAAAACGGTTGAAGTTACTTTCATTCATGAAATTGAATGGCATGTAATACGAAAATAGCAAACGTGATTTGTAGCTGACAATGTTAAAACTATACAAATAAAGGTACAAACAAGGAATTGACTGTTACAACAGCTGTCATGAAGTGTGTGGTAACCAAATGGTTACAAGAAGGAATTGTTGCATAGTTTCCTACTTATATAGCTAAAATTGTGTATTGATCGCTTGTCAAACTCAGTTAGTGAGATTTCCTGCTTTTAATGGCAGAATTTCACAAAGGAGATTTGTGAATGCGGAGGAGAGAGGGATGCAAAATACGGCCCGTATCTCTTCCCTAAAATTGAAACCAATATGGGAGGCGAGTTGCACCCGCTCAATACTCTTTTACAATAAGTTACCGACTGCTAGAATTTGTTTCTCCTCCTCTCCTACAAACGCATACGACGTCGCGAAATGGGAATTGCGAAACTCTCACAAGAAATGGGACAAAATAAGTTTTTTTTTTCTCGTACGTTACATTTAGTCTGTTTTACACTTAAGTCAACTAAATTTTTAAACGTGGCTGCTCCAAGACGGGTGAACAGTAGTCACCACTTCGCTTCTCAGCCATTATGTATGTAACGGAGGATCAGGTCAAAGGGGGGAAATACGTTCGCAGGGCACGCGATCAGAGCGAGAAACTTAAAACTCACATCTCAAAAACGGACGTGAAACAAGCATTACGTGTTTTCTATTTTTCACTTTCAGAAAGGATATCGAGAAAGCGATGGTCAAGAGTTGGACAAAACAAAGGATGTGAAAAAAGAGGGAAGAGTATGGCAATTTAATATGTTTACCATCAGCTATATGCGAGGATCTGACAGAACACTATAAAACCAACACGGTTTTATATCAATAACTCCTAAAACATAAACAAACCGCATTGATTGTGCGATAGTTTCAGGTTCGTCCCTAGAGTCTGGGCTTTGGTATGAATTAGTAATCTTTCTGAAGTGTATTTTCAGAATTTGTGAGAAAATGCATATGAAATGTTTTAGCAGCCAGAGTCAATTTTAAGCTACCCCACATGAAAACGTACCTTAAATTTTCATTATTTCTGCCCTAATTTTAACAAGTGCCGGGTAAACTGTTGCTCATGGTCAGAAAGAATATCACTGGGAAAACTTCCTTATCTATTAATTATTTTAAGTGGTTAGCAGTTCAACAGGCTACGATTTGCAGCGTGAAATGTAACTCGACATATTTAAAAATCAAGAAGAATCACGAACTGTGCCGACAATAAACTATAACGTGACCGATACGACCCTTGGAATCATACCAGAAAAAACAGTGTTTTCTGTAAATGACCCCTTCCACTTGATCTTTCTGGGCCAAAGCTTCAAGCGCTCCTACAGACCATGCGATAAATTTCCGCATGAATACAGTATTACAAATGTAATCTTAAGGAACGACCGCTTGGAGGAAGATTATAGAAGAAATCAGTAAAATGAGAAATATCGTATAGGCCTTGTTGCCTTTTTATACGCAAAAAAGGTAAAAATAGAATTACTGGATTGTTTCCATTTATATGGCAAGCCATCTGGTGGTACCTGATGGAACAATAAACCTACACAGGATTTAAAAAGCACAGACAACGTGCAGTATGGGAAAGCATATACAACGAATTGAACATTTACAATGCGTGATTTGGCTGCTATGGGGCGTCAACGTATTGCAGTCCTTCGGACATAGGAAGTGCCGTTAACAACAAATTAAATGTCGTCCTCCTATGCTTATAACAGGGCTCAGATCCCTAATTATCCTTATCTCATTGATTGCATCCAGGAATCATACCAGTGATATGAATTAGACGGTCGTGGCTTTCGCAGATAGGAAATTACCGGTATCTATGTTTATAAGCGAGATTGATGCATAATTGACCCTGCTACCCGGTTCTATGTTGGGAGCGATATGTACAATTTAAATTTGTTCTTAAACAGTTCGGGAACTAAGCCAACTATGCTTATACGACGGCTTAGGGCATTCTTGACCCTGCGGTACTTTTCGTCGTTGGGGGTGATGCCTATGTTATGAATTTTACGACTATATCTTAAACAATTAAACATCCTGTTTTATTTCGCGATGGCAAGTTTATTGTCTGGTGAGTGCGTAGGCTGATGCAAGTATTTATATTTTCTTCTAACCATGCAATGGTGATACATATAAACGACGGGGACCTGTCCGAATGCCCGGGGTGGTAACAACTATATATGTATTCGTCGTTAAACATTAATAATTTCCTATACATCGGAGTGGTCTTGTAGGCAAGCGCTCGACTGCCGACCCCAGGAGTGCTGGAACGATCGCACATGCCTCTAGAATTTTTTTGAGTTCCGAAACGACTACCAACTAAAAAATAATTCTAAGCACTCCTGGAAGCCACCGTTTGAACTACACTTCCCGATGCTAGTGCACCTCTTCAGGCGACGAGTGAACCAACACACATGAACAAAATGACAGCGCCGATACCAGCGCTCCTATCTGCGAACAGTAGAACTTCAAACACTCTGGTGGNGTAGTCGACTGGCAGCAGGCATGGGAATTAAAGATGGAGGATGTAAAAAGCAAGAGAGAAAAAATAAAGGAGACCAGAAGGAATGAGAAAACCCAAAGGGATACAGCAGGCGAGAAAGGGCATGGGTGAGAAAGACTGGAAGGAATGAGAGAAGTTACACAACAGGAAAATAAACTCGAACATTCTTTAGACAAGATAGATGGTGCTGGCATGGAATTACAGATCGTGTTTGTAAATGATTGCACACTACTCCGGCGTGCATTTGCACAATTTCTGCTGGATTCCGCCAGAGTGAGTTACTGCCAGCCGGATGGTTAAAAGTAAATTTTTAGTGGGAAATTTTGCTGGTTTTTAGGGAAATAGAAAATTTTTTTTAGGGTAAAAGTGACATTTTATAAAGAAAAAAGGGAAATCCAAGATGGCCGCCGTGGCACCGCGGCTTTGCAGCCCCCAGCCACTGGAGCTGAATGCCCTTTTTATAACTACCGGCCTATTCCGTTATAGGGCGAATCTGTGCAAAAATCCCGAATGCTAAGAACCGAGATAAACTGAACTGGTAGAGACTTATCCAATTTACACGATTGTTCACCAAAAACAACCCCAAAGCCGCAGCAGTGGTGCACTTTGACGCACTCCCTTATAGTCTCCGAGACCCTCGCACGCGCACACACCCACGATCTGGCCAAGGGGTGCTATCCTTATCTCTACTACATGTTCAGCACACCACCGGCGCTGTGCCGCGCTCACTGAGTCGACCCATTACAGGGAGGGATTCCATGAAGAGTTCAACATGCGGAGTGTCAACCACTACCAATACAAATCTTGCGTCAATGGATCAGTAACAAAAAAAAAACCCAGTTGGATCTACTGATTTTCCTACGCACCTACTTAAGTTTCCACTGCAAACAGAGTTTCATACAGGAGTCCCTTACCACGGCCAAAATAATTTATTCAAATTTTGGCTTTGGGCCCGACTGACCCTAGACCTCAGTAACCCAATGCCCTGCCTAGTGGTTGGGCCTAGGTACCATCTATCGAACCAGACCACAAGAGTAGGTATCTCCTCCCCAGTATCGTGTATACCAGGCGGCAAGAGGAGGTACCTGGCGCAGCTCGCGAGTCTTCTTTATGGAGAAATGTTATACGTATGAAATATTTTACAGCCTTACCAAAGACTCGTGCGGATTGCCACGCTCAGATATTAGGGCACGGAACTGTCCTGACACTTCAAACTTGTAAACGCCTACATCAAGGACTTAAAATAAACATACATTAGGCCTACCCTCTAGGAGCTGCGGTGGTGCATTACTCAAGACTACTCGCCTCCCGGCGAGGGTCAAACAGATTTTTACACATGGGTGACGTGGCTATTTTGTTGATGGTTGGCGGGTTTTCTCGGGGCACTCCCGTTTCCCGTCCTTGCATTCTACCGCTGCTCTTTCTGCACCTCGTTTCACGCTCACCGGCGCCCAGGACCTTGCTGTTAAGCGCCGACCAAAACATCTAATTAGTCTTAATCAAAAAATTCCCCCACCCTGAGAAGAAAGAGCCGCAGTGGGGTCACGCGGAACTGCCACAAAGCGGAAGCGTCCGCCACAAAACCCACGCGAGGAACCTAGCGCCGTTAATGGTCCGCCGGGAAGTGCGGACGACTCAGTGGACTTACCCGCGTAGAGTGCATCATAAATGCAGAGTGTAAGGAGAGATTAGGTCTGGAGGAGTGATGACGTTACACAGCTCCGCCCACCACCGTACATCGGAAGTCTGTGAAACAGTCGCGCACCGTGCTGGCCCCTTACCAGGCAACGAAGCATAATACAGCTGGGCGCTTCCACGCATCACCGGACCGCTCCGGTTAAAACTGTGACTGACGTCATCGCTGCTGGTAGCTGAGACGACCAGATGGTGCGCGTTAACGGTATCGCCGCCTGGCCAGACGCTGCAAACCACTGCGTATGTACCGTGTACAATATGGTTTACCTATATTTCATTTATACACATATTTAAGAATAGTAATTGGGGAAATTCCTTAAGTAAGTGTACACGCATCTGCCTACAACGGGAACTACAAACATAACACAACTGAAAAAGACCTCAATGTAACCGATCGGAGCCAAACCCTTAGTTTCCCGAACGCTAGTCACACATATCCGGTGTGTTACGAGGTTGAAAAAAAAAGCGTTTCGGCAGGCACTGCGGTCGCCATCTCCAAGAACAACAAATCCTCCCGAAACCCAGCATGACGAACAGTATGTGATCACCTAGGTGAGAACCCGATATAACAGTGAATCTGGGCGACTTCAGCATTTACGTGGGTGAATGTGCGATGGAAACCAGGAACTTTAAACGTTACATATTAATGTTAAGTGGCATCCCCCCTCTCCTTACATCGTCGTTTTACGTCCTCGCTGTACGCCAGGTGGCTTATCGAAGGACGGTTTTCATACCACGCCGATCAGGGAGGGAGAGCTGAGCGGATTTCAGTGACACCTATTCACACATCACCAGAATTTCTGCATTATCTGCGTACCCATAATTTAAAGCTTGTTTTGGTTTGCCAGAAGTTAAGTTTTCGTTCCTTTTAAAATTAGTTGCGTTACGAGGATGTTGAGATTTCCCATTTTTTTATTCCATTTCCTTTATCTTTGTATGTTTTTTATCCGATGCATATAACAATGATAGCCTTTCCTTCACATGCTTAATAAATANATTTCCTTTATCTTTGTATGTTTTTTATCCGATGCATATAACAATGATAGCCTTTCCTTCACATGCTTAATAAATAATCTTTACCTTCAATACACTATCTTCAATGGCAGACATTTTTATCGCCTTGGACGCCACGTACTGAATTGTGGGTAATATTAGCGTTATCTGCCCTGATAATGCAGAGAAACTATTTGAATGACTACTGGTACATAAACTTCTCAAAAGGTACACAAAGCAATGGCTTAGCCGGAATTCGAACCCGGGAACTCGTGCTCCGAAAGTAACGCCTTGGCGACCTCCTCTGCTGAATGGTAGATATGCTACCGTCATTCACCTTTGGAAATGGAAACTGCGTCTAACAGAACGTCTGTATTCGCCGCAACCTCGGCGAAGCTGAAGTGAGCTTTGAAAAGCGGGAGTAAATTTCAGTATTTCGAGTATCTGGTTGAATTAGAACCAAGTTCATTGTAATTGGTTTGGGTTTACATGAGCAAGAGTAATCGTAGTGATGTACATTTTATTTTAAAATGTGTTTAAATATGGATTGTTTAAGTTTTGGTGCAGAATTCTGGATATGTAAAGTTTTGGAACGAGAACCTGAAGATAGTTACAGTTTTTGGGGCAACAATAATTGACATCGTTACGCAAAATACCTATAATATGCTGTACTCAATCGGAATAAAAATGTGTCATCTGTACCCACAATACAATTCACAAACAGAGTAATTAAATAATAATGAAGTATTACATACTCACTAATATGTCCTTAATAATACAATACAAGTTTGTAAGGTTTCCCCAAACACAAACAAAATTATTTCTTGTCGCTGAAGTACTTAAAATGTTTTACAGTACTATGCAAAGCATGGTGGCACTTAGCTTCGAAGATCTTCAGTTTCTTCCCATAAATAGAGTCANATGTTTTACAGTACTATGCAAAGCATGGTGGCACTTAGCTTCGAAGATCTTCAGTTTCTTCCCATAAATAGAGTCGCCAACCTCTTCAACAACTTCACAGTCATCTGGAATCCCTGGTTATTGCAGTTTTTGACGATAGTAAACAATATTCTCCATTGGCTCCCAATCATCACCAAAATGATTTCTCAGCAGTGTCCTCACATCTGTCACTTTTTCAGCTTTTGACGCTAATTTTGTGGGGTAGTACATCGGGGTTTACCTGACTATAAAGCGTTTGCCCTTCTTTAAGAAAGGTTTTAATCCCGACAAATCTGTCATATAGTTTGCCTCCCCTCTGATTAGGATTTGTTGTGGGTTATCAGAGCTCTTCATCAAAACANCGACAAATCTGTCATATAGTTTGCCTCCCCTCTGATTAGGATTTGTTGTGGGTTATCAGAGCTCTTCATCAAAACAAATCGTTTGAGGCAGCAAATATGGAATGCAGTTGGGCAGGCTGTTTTATGACCGGTGTTAATGCCACCTTCCAATTACACACAGGGAAATCATCTCCAACACTTTTAACTGTGCCAAACTGTCAGAATATTTCTTCATACTCTTGAAGTTGAATGATTGTGTCATTTCTCTTCACTATTTTTTATATGCTGCAAAACGCTCGGTCTGGGGGTAGGAACGAGTGGCCGACCACAGGAAAAGAATGTGAACGGATTCCACATTTTCAGACACATCAGAACATAACCACTTGGGCTAACATACCAATGACGGGTTTGTTCTTATTCTGTCCGGGACACCCATCACAAAACAGCTCAACTTATTGATTTGCTACAAATCCCAATTACATAGCAAGTGAAATAGAATTGAGGCAATTTCATTTGAGCCTTTTGCCTTGTCACTTTCTACAAATGAGCAGATAAAAACAGTGTCATGTGTTTTGTGGGGCAGTTAAAGTACCGACACAAATAGTGCAGTTTTACTGGTGTAGTTAGAGACTGTAATAAGCTGACTAATCAGGCATAATAATCAGGAATAAAATTATTTTGACAGTCAAATGAGAGTTTAAAATCTTTTGGACCATTATCTGTGTTAAGCAGGTCATAAAATGTGCTGCTTCTCATTTTATGGACTGCATTGGGTCATGGCTTCATTTTTTTTGCACACCAGTTGCAGTCGGAATAAGTGCTCTTAATANCATTTTATGGACTGCATTGGGTCATGGCTTCATTTTTTTTGCACACCAGTTGCAGTCGGAATAAGTGCTCTTAATATGATGCACTCAGAACATGCATCTGTAGCTGGTGTTTTAAAGCTACAGTTGAATTCATTGTTGAAAAATATCTCTGAAGAAATTGTACTTAACTTGAATCCATCCATCTCATTCTAATTNCATTTTATGGACTGCATTGGGTCATGGCTTCATTTTTTTTGCACACCAGTTGCAGTCGGAATAAGTGCTCTTAATCTGATGCACTCAGAACATGCATCTGTAGCTGGTGTTTTAAAGTTNCTTAATATGATGCACTCAGAACATGCATCTGTAGCTGGTGTTTTAAAGTTACAGTTGAATTCATTGTTGAAAAATATCTCTGAAGAAATTGTACTTAACTTGAATCCATCCATCTCATTCTAATTGTAGGCTGGCTAACCACAATTTCCGGATACTACAATCACTAGGCAAATATTTTTTCACAGTTTTCTCTCTCGTGGAATGTGATTATACAGCATCCAGATTTCAAAGAAATGGCCGAACCCTTAGTCTCCTATGAGTATGCTTTTTTTGCTTTGGGTAACCACTCCTCTCCACTCTTTTGGAGAGTGACCTACAATGAAAAATAATTTCCCAATGTTTCGCACTCAGGAGGCAACATAGATAGAAATGTCTGATCAAACTTTTACCATTCCTCTAGATTATGGAACAGATTGCTAGGTAGAGAACATGTTTGCTGAGAATATGTGAAGTTTTGGCCCGACAACATCTTGTGGAAGAAGGGTTTTGGCACATTTTGGGATCATAATCCGATGAAGGGCTGCCAGAGCTACAGCATTACTATTATAGGTCTAAAAATATAAAAAAATGGAAGAATGAAGTTTTGGAACTCACCTCCTGAACGAGGAGGTGAGTTCCACCCCGAAAGCATATGGAAACTTCCACCATTGGCCAAAATGTTTTTTCTGTAAGTGTTGTACAGTCTTGTTTGTTTTAATCATAAATTCTTACCTACAGCTAAGCGCTTGAACGGGATACATTTTCACCCGACTGGACATACTCTTCTTCTCACTTACAAAACGACCAAAGTTTCAACCCGTAACCAGGAGCATCCTATAAAGACATTTACGCTAATTCTGTAAATACGGCTAAGCANTAAAAAAATGGAAGAATGAAGTTTTGGAACTCACCTCCTGAACGAGGAGGTGAGTTCCACCCCGAAAGCATATGGAAACTTCCACCATTGGCCAAAATGTTTTTTCTGTAAGTGTTGTACAGTCTTGTTTGTTTTAATCATAAATTCTTACCTAAAGCTAAGCGCTTGAACGGGATACATTTTCACCCGACTGGACATACTCTTCTTCTCACTTACAAAACGACCAAAGTTTCAACCCGTAACCAGGAGCATCCTATAAAGCCATTTACGCTAATTCTGTAAATACGGCTAAGCAAACCAGAAAATTATTTTGTAATCAATATAATTGCTCAATAAGTTATACTGTAGAGGATAGCTGTATTGTAGGGTAAAATAAATTTCAAACAACAAATAATTATCAAACAAATTCTGCAATCTTCCTTTCAACTTTAATCATAGAGCAAAAACGAGTTTCCCAAGAGAAAATGTACGTACTACGTTTCTGCTTATTTTCGTCTACACATGTGAATTAAGTATTATCAAATTCGTTACATGAAATAAATTTTTATGCTGAATGGCTATGCCAAAAGTAAAACTGAAGGCAAAAAATATAAACTCAACTTTTTTNATACATTTTCACCCGACTGGACATACTCTTCTTCTCACTTACAAAACGACCAAAGTTTCAACCCGTAACCAGGAGCATCCTATAAAGCCATTTACGCTAATTCTGTAAATACGGCTAAGCAAACCAGAAAATTATTTTGTAATCAATATAATTGCTCAATAAGTTATACTGTAGAGGATAGCTGTATTGTAGGGTAAAATAAATTTCAAACAACAAATAATTATCAAACAAATTCTGCAATCTTCCTTTCAACTTTAATCATAGAGCAAAAACGAGTTTCCCACGAGAAAATGTACGTACTACGTTTCTGCTTATTTTCGTCTACACATGTGAATTAAGTATTATCAAATTCGTAACATGAAATAAAATTTTATGCTGAATGGCTATGCCAAAAGTAAAACTGAAGGCCAGAAATATAAACTCTACTTTTTTTTTTTATACTGAATAGGTTAAGTTTTCCCATTTGCAGAATTTTTCAACTATACATAATTGTGTGCATCGAAATTAAGTTTCCAAATTTTAGTGCTGAAGTTTGTCAATTGTGCGAACCCCCGATTCAGTTTCTTTGATAGAGAACTGCACTTAAAAACCACTCCAATTTTGTGCATTCACCACATAACACAATTGAGAAAGTAAACGGGAACGAGTACGAAATTAGGGTAAGGGAAGGGTGCTAGTGTTATATTCTACTTGTTCGCTTGCATTGATGAGTGCGTTTTCTTCACGTAATAAGTCCAATGGTAGAAAAAAACACATTTTTGGGCACACCCAAGAGCATGCCTACATCTCACACTTTTAAATAAAAAAAATTGTAATGTGAACCGTAAAAAATGGAGGGTGTTAATCCCCGCCACCAAAGTACTTAAAACGCTCCATTCTGATACCGCCATCTTCAAGACACCAATTAACGAAGATGACAGGAGAGAAATACCGAAACCTTTCGTAGAAAACTTACAAGAGACGTACTGTAAATGCTGAAATTTCAGCCAATATAAAAAATGTCTACATCGTTCAGCGCACTAGATCCACCTGAATGGTAAGTAACCCCAATGACTAAAACGGGTGGTTTGCTATTGGGTTTTAGCATTCCGATGTCCCTTTCATTTCATAGTATAATGTGAGACGTTAAGACATAATTATTGTTTAAAAGTTCTACAAATACCTAATTTTAGCTACAAAACTTGGCCATATTTCGACAATTGAGTAAAGAAACGAATATTCAGGTTCTAAGGGGCAACAGTGTGTGCAATTCTACCGTATCTTCAATTTTGAAAACATTTATAATCCAAAACACTTGGTTTGATCATTGGGGAGTATTTCAAATATAAAAACAAAATACTCGTCGAAGTCCACAAAAGAGTCTCCCGTAAAATGTAAAATTTCCATGATATTACTTGAATAAATTCTCATAAATTTTACACTGAGTAAGTGAATATACGCAGTTTCGTACTTTTTACACTTCTGCTTAAATTTGTGATTACGTTTTGAGAAAACCAATTGTTCAAAAATAGTATCTGACAGTGACGAACTACTAGTATTGAGGATGAAAAAAGTCAACAGGTGCGGAAGGACATATGTTAGTGTTATAACGTATGAAAAGCTTCTTCACTTTTTGACAATGATTGAGACTAGTCATGGATATTGACTTTGTTCACGATTTCCAACTCAACATTGAAATTCTTGTCAACTTCACTATTTGGGCTGGAAAAGACGCATGGATTTCCTAATAGATCATTTTCTTCATTCTGCGAGGAAATAATTCTATCAACTTGACTGAATGCCACCTGTTCTTGTTCAGTAGCATGTATGCACAAGTCCTGCATTTTTTCCTCTCCTGGTCGTTTAAGACTTGATGAAGCCATCTCATTTTGAACAAAGGATGAACACATGAAGCTAAAATGGCTTAATTTACTGTTGGAAATAGCATCAAGAAATCATTAAATTTTACAATCAATGGTTTTCACAAAATCTGAGCACAGCAACGCATATTTCTCTCTGCCAGACACTGGAGCTTATATTTCAATGACAATGTTGGAAACTAACTGACTACAAAAACAATTTTTTTAAACTTACGACAGTCTAGTACCCGCGCACTTACACTTCAACACTCCTACAAATATTATATTTCAGATTCCTTGACTGCAATTAAGACGATTTAATGTGCCTAGCACATCTCAAATGATGTGGCAGTACAACAGATGAATCACTTGTTTCACCCTGGAAGATAATTTGTATTTGTATTATATTTCAGAACTGAAAATTTATAGCAAAAGTATACTAAATACAAATAAACAAAATACTGGAAGTATTTGAAATGCTATAAGTGTGATCCACTTGTTACACAATTAAGTTGTTGCAGAAAAATGAATAAACGGCCTGAAATTTTTGCCTGGTTAGCAGAGCACAGCGTTATTTTTGAAATTTAATAGTAAAGGCGTGATTTAACTATACAATCATTATCTTTCCTCTACAATTAACTTGTTATAAATTTATATACAATTCTGGACTTATTCTGCGCCGAAAAACGTAACATTTTTAAACTTGTTTCTTGTTGGATAGTTTTCGACTTCTTTAATTTAAAAGTTGTTTATTGTTCAGCGTATAGATAAACCAACACGCGGGGTTACACCCAGCAAATAGACGCTCTTGTTTAATTTTCCCTGAAATCTGTCTTTTTGTAGTTTTTCATGATTTGGGTGATATTTTGACAACTGTGTTACTCATATACATATACATAATAATTTTGCTGTCAATCATTAGTTGCAAACTGGTTGAAAAAGAAAACTTTCTCTTGTCATTACTCAAAATTTAATCCAAAAAACAGCGCATTGTGAATGTATTGCAGTAGTTTAATTTTGGTAACATTAAAGATACCTTCGTTTGCTCTATTAAAAAGGATCACTGCCTGTATCGAGTAAAATGCACACACTGTGGACGTCGCCGGGCGGCAGAGAGAACAAATACGCTAGACACCATATACCGGACAGCTCTGTACGAACAATACCGGCATCGGTGCGAAAAATAACATTGCGACAAGAGGAAACACAACAAAAACCTTCTGCAAATAGTTTTTAATACAATGAATTTATCTTAAATGAGTTTTATTTTCTCTCTCTCTCTCTCTCTTTGCATATATTTGATTTGATGTTTTGATTTCGTCGCTACACTAGGGTCATCGTTGCGGAAAAAAAAAATGCCAGAGAAGCGAAAGTTAAATCTCAGAGTCTGTTATGGTAGTCTAGGAACTTCAAAAGATCAATTCCTCTTTATTATTGATACTGGCTTTACTGCACAGAGGTGCTGCTATCTGTTGGTTGGAGGTGGCACCATTACCAGTATTTCTTGCAGGGCATTTGGCTCTAGTGCACCGAGCGAGAGCGACAGTGACCTGGATGCAGCCACGGGCTGCTAACACCAGACTCTCACTCTCAAGATGACCTTCGCTGCACGGCGGGCAGCCTTGGCCAGCATTAAGAACTCTGCAGTGTGCACGCGGGGACGCTCTGAGGCGCCATCCGAACCACCCGCAAGTCTGGTCACGGCGTCGTCGTTCGAACCCCCCGGCGCCTTCCGTGGCTGACTCAGACCCTCCACGCCACTTCAGAACAGGCGTCACGCACACCAAGATTCTCCTTCACTTCCTTTCCATTGTCTGCTGCCACCGTGTCTTTACGTTCCGCGTAATGAATTTTGATCACATTTTTATGATACCCCCAACGATATTCCTGTACATGGCCACAGGAAAGTCGTCACTGCTACCCGGATAAAATTTATCAGTGTACAATAAGACTCCACCGGTCCAAACGTAAACATGNAGGCGTCACGCACACCAAGATTCTCCTTCACTTCCTTTCCATTGTCTGCTGCCACCGTGTCTTTACGTTCCGCGTATTGAATTTTGATCACATTTTTATGATACCCCAACGATATTCCTGTACATGGCCACAAGAAAGTCGTCACTGCTACCAGGATAAAATTTATCAGTGTACAATAAGACTCCACCGGTCCAAACGTAAACGTGAAATATCGAAGCCAGCCGTATTTACGGTATAAGTATAGTGTTTTATATTTCTACAAAATAATGCCGGTGTTTCGGCTTTGAGTCTCGCCGATAAACTAAATACCTTTTACATGGGGCGTCGGGACCTTTTTTTGTTTTAAAAAAAAGAGGGTGGTAAGATTTTGTAGAGAATATTGCGCCCCTGGTGCCGAAAAAAGCAAATGTTAATATAATTCATTTTGAAAACAATTACATCAGTATCTACACACATATCGCTTCCTATTCGTATATTTAAAAACAGAATACTCACCATGCCAGTATAAACATAACTAATTTACATCAGTGACCTCCATTTTTTTTTTTAGCAAATATACATATAGTGTGAAAATTTACAGTATTTTCTTGTGGCGCTCCATAGTGTGAAGGGGAGGGGGGGATGCGCAAATTGCCCTCAGTTTTCCGACGCTTCTGTGCCTTACGTTTACCACCAAAGACAGACGCAGACGTTTTTACAAGCGCGAAGGGAAAACAGCATTCTGTGATAATTTCGGGATCATCCACGAAATACACATTACTTCTGAAGACGAAAGTGAGAGTTTACGTAGTCTGACACGGTGGTGGACGGGAAGAGGAAGTTGGGTGCATCTTGGGCCTAGATGACACAACAAGGTGAGCATTTATTACTTTAAATATGATCTACAGATCAATACTTTTGTACAAAATTATATAGTTTGTTCGGTACAGCACTTTTGCCCAGTTAAGGTGNCAAAAACATTTTTACGAGGGAACACTTCCCTTTGAGAACTGTTGCTCCTGGACACCCACAACTCGCGCCTATAACCCGCTGCCCACCTGCCAGGTATTTATATAATTTGTTTTGAAATTAATTCCCTTACGTTGATTAATAACCAGCCACTTCACAATACTTAATGCCCCGATTATTTCCACGAACAACTACAACCGCAAATGTTTTTGCAGAGACTGCAATTACATGTTATCCAAACGTTATTTACTTTCCATAGTATTTCCGATCAACTAACGACTCTATGTTACTGGCCTTAGGAGTTATTTCAGACAACAAATCGTGTAAATTCGCTTGTTTTTCTCCCGAATCTGCAGCCTAAGTTTCTGGGTCGAATTCACATTCACTCGGTATAAACGACATGAGATCGTAAGTAGGCATACAACACGTCACCGCCATCAAATTATTTAATGGAAATAATCACGGTTACCATCCNACATGAGATCGTAAGTAGGCATACAACACGTCACCGCCATCAAATTATTTAATGGAAATAATCACGGTTACCATCCATATTAGGCATTAAAGTTCGTAATGCGGGAGCGCAACTCCTTCCAGCACAACAGGAAAGTGTCATCTCCCTAAACCGTGACATTTTCGAGTAATTCGCGCAGCAGAGGGCAATGCGCGTCACGCTTGAGGCACTGCGTGGACGCGTATTACCAAAGTTGCTGTTACAAAACACACAAGCGCCTGAAACCACGGCCAACAAGATCCAAGAGAACTCGACCATTTGAAACTGAAACCTTCTACTGCACAGGCTCGTCCAAAATAAGAGTCGTGAACGTACAACGTTCGTGCTCCCTGGCTAACCGCGACAGATAACTATTTCAATGAAACGTGCTCGCTCACTCGGGCCCCAAAGCCTACCCAGCGTGTCATTAAGCACGTTAATCTGCAGCCCCTACCAGTGACGTCACTGTCCCAGTTTCACTCTCTCCGCACAAGCGTGGCTCGTGGGACCTTCATCGTCCATTGCCAGGCGAAATAAAAATTACGAGTAACTGGGTGAACGTATTTAAACAAATAACGCTGGACAGTAATGCCAGACAGTCCACCCAACCACCAAATAAAATGCGATCTAGTTGGGATGGGGACCAAAACTTACTTATTTTCGATAAGTTCACTCACATTACGATCGACATTAAATATAAATATTTAAAAAGAGTTTATTATTTTTTTCGCATAGTTATGCTGGTTTTACATTATTTATTCTTTCTTTGTGTTATTTCCCATGGTAAAAGTTAGTCATAATAAACCACGGAGAAAGTCCAATTAAGGCGAATCGCTACTAAACAATATTAAATGCCTCAAAGACACACCCGGTTATAGGGAAGCATTGCGACGGTGAAGGATAAACAATATATAACAGCATAAAAAATATTCGCGTGTGTTGTTTCATAAGAATTCAGAATTTTAAGCGGTGAGTATAGAGTTTCAATACAGTAATTAATCCGTTCGGAAAAGCTACAGCATTGCCGCCAGTTTAAAACGCTGTTTTATAGAAGAATTAATACAGTAAACAGATGGTTACTTACAGCGATTTTAACTGACTGCAAGTTTCCAGCGACCACATTTATGTTTCAATAACCAAATTTATGCATGGACAACACAATATCGACTTTCATTTCTGTCCTGAAATAATATTNACATTTATGTTTCAATAACCAAATTTATGCATGGACAACACAATATCGACTTTCATTTCTGTCCTGAAATAATATTTACATTTAAATATTCCATAGTTTTTTAAAATTATAATATATGCAAATGCTTACACTGAGACCCATATTACAACTAGGAAGGCCCCTTAAGTTCTCAATGTATGTATTTCATCTCATGTGATCAAGATAGTGGAGGGGGGGGGGTGTTAAACCTAAGAGTACTAGTTAAATAGTACCACTGATAGATTGAACTGGCTTTTTAATATGCAAATTCTAAATTTAAGTGACTCTTCTTTTATTTAAAGCAGCATAAAAATGAAGTGAAGCAATACAGGACCAAGGCACCAAAGTTAAAACATTACAATATTCTTGTGGATTTCAAGTGTAACCGGGGTTCTGTAATGCACGTCGCTCTTTGTCCGGCAACCTTACACTGCTCACACACTTGCAGTTAATATTTCACATGTTGTATGAAACAAAAATTCAAGTCAGTTTCATGTCGCTCCGGAATCGGCAGAGAGAGAGANGTTAATATTTCACATGTTGTATGAAACAAAAATTCAAGTCAGTTTCATGTCGCTCCGGAATCGGCAGAGAGAGAGAGTTTCGCCCAGTGTCCTGTAGCCAGGCCCGACAATGAACACTATCCTGTCGATCATAGCTATCACTGNAGAGAGAGAGTTTCGCCCAGTGTCCTGTAGCCAGGCCCGACAATGAACACTATCCTGTCGATCATAGCTATCACTGCTGATTAACTCCAGTCCCGAGCTTATACATTGGCCGCGACTACCTATCGAGTCCCCGCCTCGGCCTTCCATCAGCTCACACCAGCCAATGAAACACGTGGAATTGAGAGGGGGGCGCTCGACAACAGGGTCGTTGACGCAAACACAACAAGGGTAGTCGAAACAGCCAATCGCGTGTCACTTTGCAATTAGGAGAACCTCTTGTCTTCTGATTCCGCACGGACAGTTCATTTTATTTTCACGCGAATTACATACTATGACATATCATTGTTTTAAGATATGACATTCACTTCTAGCATTTAGATTAGTGAAATCAATCTTTAATTACACCAGGATGAGACCCCTCTTCTCAAGCCCATTGGAGGCGTGGCTAGCTCGTTCCCTGAATTTTGAGTAGAGAATCTATCCCTCCGTTGATACTCGTGAGAAAAGAGTTTGCCTTCCGTTCCTGCCAATTCGCCGCGAAGACATTCGTGAGCCCTGTTCATCCATTTTGGCTTATCCGTACTTAAAATCACCACACATCAAAATTTATTAACGCCTGATCACTTAAATTACCTATTATCACTTCCTAATCTGGTGCGGAACATATACAAATTATAATCACATTCCTACGATCATTAGAACTCAAAATGCAATATAAATTATGTTCCCGTTTGCAGTGACTGCTGTGTTCACCTCACAAATTGCCTGTTAAACAAGTCTTGCGTGAAAATAAGTACTTGGGATGTGTGCTG
>NQII01001287.1:149088-187165 GCA_002778355.1 Clitarchus hookeri
TTAACATTTCTTACACTATACTTGCAAGCCGTCATAATTTAGAAATGCTGAGCAGTTATTGAATAAATATTTACAGAAAACCTGTATATAAAGGCTGTGGCCCACCAGGCTCATCAGACTGGCCCACAAGCAAAATATTTTATCAGCGGTTCTTTTAATAATATTTACTTTCCAATACAATTACCAAGTTTAACATAAACTGTAACTATCAATAACTTAAAACGCGAAATAATAATATTCATAATTTCATTTATTACATCTTCACATGAACAAACTTTATGTACAAGTGAGTCGTAGTAACAAGTGAGTTGTTTGTAGGTGGCCCAATGAGACAACTACCTGAATGTTGTGTATCTTTGGCGGCCTTGGCTGGGCAGGCAGCCACCTTAAACTGACGGTTGACCTCACTCGGGCCTCTCTCTACGTCCCAGAACGGTTACTGCCGAGAAATCTTACTGTTTGTTTCCTGTACAAATGGGGCGTGACGTACATGTTGTGAATGCATTCGAAAAAAAAAAAAAAAAAAAAAAAAAAAAAAAAACTCCGTTAACGAGCCACTAGTGCACTGCCCACGTAGGAGTACGAGAAAGCGCTCTCTCATGGTCGGTAAAGAAAAGTTCGTTTCTTTTATCGCCAAACCATTACTTACGTACTTTCTACATAATTTCATGTTTTAGCTTTTCACCAACGGTAGGCGTACGTCCAATACTGCTATTTCCTACCATACAAATGGATTAATTCGAATAAACCAAACAAGTATTATACTTCAGACAAATACTTAAATAGTGGCTAAAATGTACGTATATACTAAAAAAATATTAGCTACTAATATTATTTATTTTCCTAATAAACCGCTCAACAGAGTTTAGGCCTACTTAATGATGGAATTTTTGAACATAACAGTGATGCCGGTGAGCTAAACGCGAAGAATCAACATGCGTATGTGACGTTTTATTCTAACGGTTAGTGTCTTCGGTGGTCGTGCCAGCTGTGATCAATCCCAATCCGGCACGACCCGTTTTACTAACACGAGTCAGATTCACGTGGCTCGAAGCCTATTATAATCAGGTTCAGTCACCTTTACCTCTTTAATGAATAACATTGTGACGTAAAATCCCTAATACTAACTAATTTTGAGTATTAACATACAAAGATCTCGGCCAAAGACATTGACACACAAAATAAAAATATATACAGTGCCTCACATTAATATTCGGCCACCGATGATTATCGCAGTTATATGGCCTTATGTTACATTAGAAATGAAGATAAGCATAAAACATATTTCACAATCATTCTTGTGTGCTTTAAATGAAATGCAATAGTAGCCAATAACTGAAATGNGCATAAAACATATTTCACAATCATTCTTGTGTGCTTTAAATGAAATGCAATAGTAGCCAATAACTGAAATGAGCACTGCAAGTTAATGAAACACAATATTTTGTCCTCGCGTGCTTCATCAGCACGTCACTTTAATATTCGGCCAGTTGTGGTGGACGCGTGGCACAGGCACGACGCACATTGCGTTCGTATCCCTCGTGTTATTCCCTGCACAATCTCTGCGATAAGAGGTTGTATTGGATATATCTGTTGGCTGCGTCAGTCAGGCAAATGGGATGTAGGGCAGGAATACGAGGTTTGAACAGCGGAAGCTGGTAATTTTTCATCATGCAAAGAAGAAATCTCACCAATAAATTGTGGAGCACTTGAATCTGCTGAGGTGCACTGTCGGAGACATCATAAGAAGGTTTCAGAAGAAAGACAGAATAGATTCAGTACCTCAAAAACGACAGCCAAAGAAACTAAGCGAGGGAGAATAACGACTAGCAATCGGGAAATAAAGAAAGGTCCGAAAATTAGTGCTTGCAAACTTACAACGAAGTTACTCAATGAATATGGAAAGAACGTCTATTCGGAAACCATACGACGAGTTATCAGAAGAGCAGGACATAATAGCAGGGTATCTAGAAAGAAGCCTTTCATTAATGAGGCAAACATAAGTGACGACTTACGTTAGCAAAAGACCACGCTGACAAAGATGAAAGTTGGTGGAATGATGCTATTTTTGCTGATGAGACGAAATTGAATGTGTGTGGTTCAGATCGCAGGGTAACAGTATGGCGCAAGCCAAATCAGGAGCTAAAACCTGGGAGCATGCAACCTACTGTGAAACACAGCGGAGGTAGTATTCTGATCTGGGGCTGTATATCTACAGCAGGTGCTGGAGAGGCTGTACGTGTCGATGGAACAATGAAAAAGGAAGACGATCTCAACACCCTGACCGCAAACCTACACAAGAGAGATGATAATCTGGGCATTAGGAACACGTTTAAGTTCTACCAAGATAATGACCCAAAACAAAAGTCGTACACTGTCAAGAGCTGGCTTTTGTATAACTGTCCCAAAGTCATTAACACACTCCTCAATCACCCAACCTGAATCCCATAGAAAATCTGTGGGATGAACTCAAAAGAAGACTGCGTACTACAACAATTAGGTCCACTAAAGAATTAGAGAAAAGGTTCAAGGAATGATGGAGCAAGATTGGCTCCGAATGTACCAGGAATATAATTGCTAATGTGCCACAAAGCAGAAGTAATTAAAAAGAATGGCCATGCTACCAGGTAGTAAAAATCTGTGTGATTAGTTTCCAATGAGGATTATGTTTGTGTTTGAATGATGGTGGCCGAATATTAAAGTGGCGTACTTATGCAGCATGGGATGACAAAATCATATTGTTCGTTAAGTTGCATTGCTCATTTCCGTTATTGGCTACCGCTATATTTCATTTAAAGCACACAAGAATGATTGTGCGATGTGATTTAGGTTTATCTTCATAACTAATGTAACATAAGGCCATGAAACTGCGATAATCATAGGTGGCCGAATATTAATGTGAGCCACTGTATGTAGTTAACTGCACGTGCAATAGCAATCGTCAAATTAGCTTTGATTTTTTTTTGGGCACTAAAAGAACGGGAAAATCTTGAAATAAAAGTGTCTTGTTTGATGACTGCTTTGTAACTGTCAGTCCTATATCCTTAAAACATTACTTAAGGGGGGGAAAAACATTAAAACTAAAGTTTTTCCAAACAGTTATTAGATTATAATTATTTAAATTTTGGCGAGTTTGATCAGTTGGTGAATAAGGGTGTCTTTCGAAACATTCAAGTTTTATAATTCATTTAATTAGAAAAAATAATATAAATGAATACAAAAATCCAGTAAAACATAGATTTAGTTGCGTCACTTATACAAAAATTAAAAAGAGATACAATAATAACAAATAAAATATATAAGGGAATTGATAAACTTTTAAAATTACTCACACGAAAAGAAATACGATAAAAATATTACAATTTAAATCTAATAATTGTGCAGAAATTTTAATAAATACTAAAGCTATTGGACACAGCTTAGATCCAGGTATTAAACAATACAAAAATCTAAATTTGAAACACCAATTACATTTTTATGTCCGTTACGTATGGTAAATATATTATCATTTCTATTATTCACATAAAAAACTCATGAAGAAGAATATGAAATAAATAGAAAATAAGATTTACCTATAATTCATAAACTTCAAAATATAGGGGGAGGGGAAGAAGTTGAAACTGTAACAGATGAAAAAAAATATAAATTAATAGGAAATTTATTTCCTGTCGCTGTTAAAAATTTGGATTATACACCAACACCAAAAAAAAATTAATTTGAATTTTTTTTACAGATAACAATCGATATTATGTCTTCAATCCGAAATCATCAAAGAATGATAAATATAAATTTAGGCTATAATCTGACAGACTTGGCATCACTAAAAATACCCCTGAAAGAACTTCACTTGTCGTTAGAGAAGGAATAAAAATTTGTATTAATATTCCTAAAGAATACATTTGGATGAATGATGTAAGGAAGTTAATTGATAAAATATTCACGGTGAAAAAAATATTCTTCATGAACTAATAAACAAAAGAAAATCCTGCAGGTGGGTGCAACACGAATATCAAGGAAGACAATGTATTTCAGAGAAATGGGCTTTAAGAGCAACTAATTCACGGTACAGACGATCCATTTGTTGAAAATTAGGTGTATCAATGTGTGCAAAGAAAAAACAGAGAACTTCTATAATAAGGATGGGGCCGAAAGCAGGTTAAAGAGGGAAAAGGGTTAATGTCTAGAAAAACAAATGAAATTCTTTTTTTCAAATACACTTTACCAGCTGAGCAATTCAAAAACAGCGACTACGAAATCATACAAGGCGACCTATCTGTAAAGTACACCGTTTTCGGAATTAATAGCAGGAGTTCGCTTGTTTTAAGAATTGCGCGCTAGTTCTAAACATGTGTTACATTATAATATGTGCTTATTTTTAAACTTAACAAAATTTGCGCCTAGCATTTTCGTTTTGCGAAACTGATACTTGGATATTTGGTATTTTCACACACCGAGCATACAACTAGCCTCACCATTGTGTAATAATTTAATTTTCCTCGATAATCTGATTTATATCTCTATAGTAGAATAACAAGAATCTCATTTTATAAAGATTTAATACGTTCAAGGGAATATGCATACTTTCCTTAGATTTAATGTTATAAAGACGTACTGTACTATAATTTCTAAATTGTGCACATTTTATACAAGAATGGCAATATATTACGTTTTCTAACTAATAATTTACTACACACACTACGTTTACGATAAAATTAAAATTGTAATAGCTAATTTTTGTATTTAAAAGATTATAGATTAGAGAGTAAAAATACATGAATTATACAGACTTGATGTACAAATGATATCTCAAAGTCGCAGTCAACTTTTCAGCGTTTATGTTAAAATAAAAGTAGAAAGAGAAATGATTTAAAAATTGATTATGAAACTGCTCCACAAGCCGTGCGGCAGCCGTACACGCAAATGCAGTAGCTGCGGAAGAGCGCGCCTAGGTAAACAAATGACTCGTGCGCCCGACAAACATGACGCATTGCAGACGGCATCACGTGTGGCGAACGTCATCTGCCTCACATCGCTGCTGCTGATTGTTCCAGCACGCGTGTACAACATTTCTCCGACTGCGGACCTACCGAAGTGATCACAAAGCTCAGACTTACTACCCAGATCTACTCAGGAGGTCATGTCATGTCCACACAATACAATACGATCAGTTTTTTTTCTCACAAACCAGTGTCAGATAATTTTTCCAGATTAAGCTGGGCTCACAACCAACCGTCGCACCCGTCAGTCGCCCGTCCGTCAGTCAGTTATCCTTCTGTTGTTTCGTCCGTCAGTTGAAAGCGACTCACAACAATCCGTTGTCCGTCAATCATTCTGTCCGGCAAAATTNTAAGCTGGGCTCACAACCAACCGTCGCACCCGTCAGTCGCCCGTCCGTCAGTCAGTTATCCTTCTGTTGTTTCGTCCGTCAGTTGAAAGCGACTCACAACAATCCGTTGTCCGTCAATCATTCTGTCCGGCAAAATTTCAGCGTGACAACGTAACATCGCGATCTTTCTTTCGTAGAAGGTATACAGTGGTTGAAAATACATTTTCAATAGAGAGACATTTTGGTGAGATAAATTTTTACGTAATACAAATTTATACTTAAGTATTGTTTACGTTTTAAATTCCTAAATTTACCACCAAGATAACTAAATGCATATCCACCGCCTTGTATTTTACTTCAAATTGCCTATTCGCGTCTACGGAATGTCGCCAGAAGGCGGTGGCCCATCCGTCGGTCCGTCGAAAGTTACAGTTTGAGATATATTTGACGGACTGATTAGTAAAAAAGTTGCCCTGCGATTGGTCGAAGATCACGTGACAGCCTGACGGACGAGGGACTGGCGGATGCGACGGATGGTTGTGAGTCCACCTTTATATTAACGATGTGTGTTGCTACAACATAATATCATACTTAACTAACAATACAGATAGTTACAGCAAACAAGAAATAGTTTTTGTTTCAGAAAAAAAAAACACTACCTTGCGTTTACATAACGACATATTAAAGGCGTGGAAATAAAATGCCAATAAAAATTGCAATAACACAAAACATACGCTTATTTTGGCATTACTCAAATTTTTTTCACCTGAGGCAAAACTTCACTAACTTATTTTTTGCAATGAAGAAAAAGTTTTAACATAGCAATGTTTAATGTTTACAATTTTTTTTAGATGATTAAAAGAAAACACCTATGCCCACATTTGATAGACATATTAATGATAAAATAAATCTTCAGTAATTATTTCAGAAAAAGTTAAAAAAAAAAAAACACGATGCATCCAATTTTTTTGCTTGGGATATGGATGGAGGAGGCGGCTTGGGGAAGATTGTCCACTTTCGTCAAACTACCTGCGTGTACGAGCTACAGGATAAAAAAAAGGGCGACAATAACACTCTCATCTATCACCTTTTATGGAAAAAGAAATGAATGCAAGTGCAGATGTCAGTCGTACAGCATGTGAAGCGACGTCATTTTATGGTATGCCAGTAGATATATTAAGCCGATCCAAAGGCAAGGTCCGAGTGCTGCGGATATTGAATCCGCCATGGCCTCTGTGACATTACATGCATTATTCGACTTGACTGGCCTGGCCCAGGCGCATTTGCTATAGGAATCGATGACTGTCAACATGTATTTGTAGCCCTTGTTGACCCGAGCATATGGTATCATCTCCATGAGGTAGACTTGAAACAGCTGTTCATACCACAAATCATGACCTTGCGACAGCGGTAGTTGCGCCTGACGGCCGCATGCAGATCGTGGGCGATTCCCATCCGACTCATCGTAAGTAACCCCCCTCCTTCAATTCATCTACATGGATATAATCTCTTTGGTGTGTGAGTAATTTCCAACTATTGCGAAGCAACCAGTACTCGTAGTCTATCCACCAGTTCGTTCGGGTCGTCCCAAAACACGTAGTCCATGTTCTTGTGACCGTCTATATTCTTCAGACCGTTCCCAATTTTCAGTGCTAGGCCACTGAAGAGGTCTGCGAGAATATATATATATATATTTTTTTTTTTTTTCATGATCTTCATCCTTATAAGCACCAGTCTCGGGATTGTTATCTTGGTAAAGTGTGTGCGTGAGTTCGAGCAACGTTTTGTATTTCAGCAGGTCGGATTCTGTTAACTCACTGGGATCCTTGCGAAATAGAAGTTCGTAAAGCCCAGGTGTTCCACGCATCTTGTAATCGCCTACTTGGATTATCCACCTGGTAGAAACTCTATTTCATAAGCACAGATGAACCATTTATTATTGTGAATGTATACACCATACATCGTATCATTATTATGAGAGGTGTACATTCATAGGCACCTTCGAGCCAGATCATTAGATTACAGGGCTTTCTTCCGTACCTTTTTCTTGAGTGCCAAATCCACATCCGATCCATCATCCCGATCCATTTGTACATCATCATGTTTCCTTTTATTCATAGGCTCAGAAGTATCGTCGACTTCGATCTTCATTACTATGAGCACTTCATCGCTCTGCCTGAGTAAATCGACACTGCAAGTAATGGGCTTAAATATTTCTTCATTTATAAGGTCGTGCGAAAGTCTAGCTCTCTTGGCGAGCAAATACTTCAGCGAACCGACTATATCACTCGATGCAGTTCGCTAGCAATGTCGGGCATTATACTGAATACAAATGGTTACTGTTGCTCTCTTTTATAGATTTTGTCTTGAGTCTCCAACAAACGATTTCCGATCCTTTACAGGCATTCGCTGCAGACATCCAATATGTCCTTGAAATGGTTTTGAATATCTGTTTCCATTGCGAGGTGGGAAATCGAGGTAGCCAATGTATGCTCTATGGAATCTTTAAGCACTTTTAGTTTCTCTTCATTTTGTGCAGATGCCACATTGTCGGTAATTTGCCTTAGAACACTCGTTACATGATCGTCCATTGCCATCAAATCGCGAACGATCTCGGTTTTCACACAATCCATCTTCGCTCCAAGCTCAGACAAGTAACTGAGAAAGAATTTGCTCTGATCAGCCAACACATTGCCTAATTCCACGATGAAACTATTACCAGTTTCGAGGACGAAATATTTAGTAGCAGCATCTTCGGGTCATTCGGGTTCGCCAACATTTCAAATTATTCTTCTACCAGCATCGCAAGTTCCATCGTTTCTTGGTATGAGACAACCTCCATCTTCGCCTTTATTAAGCCACAACTTGAGGTTACTATGCCCGAATTTCGAATTGTTGTAACTCATTCTCGTTGGTCGGTGATAAACTGATCGAACCCACGCCTGTACCTCCCATTATATAAGGGCCTGTCCTTAACGATCGTAAACAATTTGTATTTCTCTTTCCAGCACAAAGCACACAGACTCTTGAAATATGATAGTGTTGTATCCATAGTGACGTGATCATCGTATGCATGACACAAATTGATATCGTCTATGCAAAACAGCACCAACACATTAGCATTATCGCGAAGGAGTTTTAAGGGTAACCGCGAATTAAGTATGGACAAGGTACACACAGTCCCCATTCGCATTTCATACAATGCTGAAGTACTCATGGATGCAAATCTGTTTTTCACATGCCATATTGTCGAAAATAAACATCGAGTTTGGCAATACATCGCTCGGTGGCACGACGATCTTATTATTGCTGCAAGGGTAATACTGCAAACCTACTAAGGCCTGCAGTACTCGTGTCAGTGACTAGTATTTTGGTTGTTGGAGCGATTTGGAGTACAAATACATGTTCTCGAACCTAAGTCCATTCTCTTCTTCCAGAAGGCTTAGGACACATGTTTTCCTGAAATTTGATAGCCTGCGATGATACACTTCACTTTTTTCAGAAATAGGCTTCCATGTCGCGATTCGTGGGAGATAGTTTCATCTTCAGCATGAATGCATATGAGTAGAGTAACATCTTGCTTGACAATCTGTAAACCGTTTTCTTCTGCTTGGTATATATCTTACATTGGATGATGATGATGATGACGATGAAGAGGAGGTAGCATAAACAAGCCTCTTGATGACATTAAGCATGTTTTCTTGGTAATATGTCTNGATGATGACGATGAAGAGGAGGTAGCATAAACAAGCCTCTTGATGACATTAAGCATGTTTTCTTGGTAATATGTCTATTCCAATTATCACTCCGAGTAAACTGCCTCTGGCAGAGTTTGCACTGAAATGACATATTTGAGTATGTGATGCATCCCTACTGTTCCGAATTTAGAATGATACTGAAACAGAAATGAATAAAAGGAGAATATTTATAAGTTTTTAGGTCAGTTCACCTCNTTCCGAATTTAGAATGATACTGAAACAGAAATGAATAAAAGGAGAATATTTATAAGTTTTTAGGTCAGTTCACCTTGATTTCTCAAAGAAGTAAGACCTTATCTGAAAGTGGGATCGTCGATAAGCTGATCAACAATCTACCACTCGAGCTGCACATTCCTGGTTACAAATTCTGCGAGCCGGTAACCAAACTAGCTATAAGGTCAGCACACCGCGATATGGGCATCAACGTACTGGACAAGGCGTGCAAGACACACCACATCACCTATTCTCAGCACCAGGATCTGGAAACCAGACAGACAAGATACTTGCACAGAAGCAGACGAGATAAGAAAATCATCAGACACCAGGCTCAGAGAAAAATTAGCGTGAAGCATTTCCAACCTAATGAAGGCCAAAGTGAAGATAGGCATGGGTGCAAAGAGCAATCAAAAGGCACGACTGAAATGAAAAATTGTGAAAAAGGGAATAAAAGCATGCAAGACCAAGAAAACCTACATATCGGCAGATTTTTTCCACTACCTTTGCCTACACTTGGAGCCCTTGGGGACCTAATCGGAGCCACGAGTGGTATCGTCCGAGCCGTCAACACAGCATCGAACGAACGGAAGCAGTTGTCGGAGGCCCAAAGACATAATGCAAATATGGAAGCTATCACCATGGGTGGAAAAAATGGCCACTGCCTCTACCTAAGGCCATACCCTGTAGGAGGTGGAAATGTGCAAAAGCGACACAGCAGGAGGAGGCAATAATGAAATCTCTACCAAAAATATTGCTCAAGAACATGGATTTCGAACTGTTTGAATGCAAATTGAATATACCTAGTTTTAGAAGAGTGTTCATGCGAAATGCTTTGCCCCCTAAACCAAAATGCAATGAGTGCACCACAATTAATCTGGACATGACAACCAGGTCTGGTACACAATGGGTAACTTATGTCAAACATGACAAATGTGCAGACTACTACACTAGATTCGGTAAATTGCGTCTTCAACCCGAGCTGCGACTGTACCTGAAAAATTTCAAACTGACTTACAACTATGATATGGATCAGATACCGAACACGTGAAAATTGCGGGCACTTGTGTCTTTGCTTCCTTGTTGGTTCGTACAAGTAACTGAATAAGATGGCTGTATATGGAATGGAAACCATCAATAATGTCGATAGTGCTTACCTGGACGGGTAGTAGCTCCGAGCTACGTCATCATTTATGTTCTGGTCGTCGCAAGACAGCACACGAGGCGGTAGTGAAGATCGTCGACGAGTGAGGAGAGTTGGTGAACTTTCTAAATTTAGGAATCACACTACACTTGCATTTGAGAAGATGGGAATAAGTTTTACGACAACCAGAGGCCATAAAACAAAGCAGCACATCAAACCAGCAATTGGTAAACTGCAGGTTACTAAGGTGTTGATACATGCCAAAGGATTTTCCTTTGCAGTCTTGGCTTTGAGGTCAATCACCATGGAAGATTACATAAACATACACTAGCTGGTCGTTTTTGAAGACAGTGACACAAAAATGGAACTTCATGCATACCAGCAACTCCTGATCGGACCATACATGTTACCATCGGAAGTTTGAATAATGGTCCAACCCCTAGATATCTGCTCTCTGCCTTGTCAGTCACTCCTGCAATTCAGGGGGACACTGACAAAAGAAGATGGATCCAACCTGGCATCGAGGAAAATAACGAGCAATGGTATTCTCCACCTCATGTATTTGCTCAACAGTGTCGAGGTAGACCAGACGAGAGATGTCGGCAAAACGACTGCGATCAAAAATTACCTCTCGTTCTGCCGAACGAGCTGTCTGCGACCAAGATGGCAGGCTGGGGATATAAGATGACTACAGTGTTCCTATATACTCTGGAGGGAAATTCTATGTCTGCTTTCCTATAGCGATGTTGCTGGGATATGCCGAAGACTACACGCGAGTTTATCAATTCAAAGCAGGAATTGGTACTGCTCCTAGCCAATATGCACACAGATGCGATCGTGGGTACAGGGGAAAACCTGGAGACTGTGGAACTGAAGCTACAGTCTGTGGAATGGATGCTGCCTCGCGTTCAGCTGAGTACTACCGAACACATAAATTTGCTGAAGAATGTGGAAGATGGCAAAAACATCGATGTGGCTTTCAGGTCGTGGAGTCTCGAGACCTACCCCAGATTGCCCATAAGCCAGCACATCAACTGGATGGTGAAGTCCGGCTTTGCCACCGAGAAAACAAGGTACATTATCGTCGGGCTACAGACTGGAAGACAACACAATGTGAAAGTGAGCTGTTCGCAGTTAGATATATGCCAAATAGAAAACGTGAAAATATATTTGAAAAGCGAAAGCTATACATAGGTGGAAACAAACATGAACTTTGGAAATGGCCAGTACCAGCTGGTATATAAAATGTACGCTCAATTCCAAAATGCATATTATGGGCACAACCAATCCCCGAAACTGAGCCAAGATACCTTCAGGAGTTTGGGCCCGCTCATGGTGTTCGACATGAGTAAACAGGGGGAGCATATCAGGTTGAATGTGATCGACTGCAGGATCGAATTCACTACACATGTAAATATTCCTGCCAACGCCTACACTTTCAGCCTGATACTTCATGACCAACTCGCATCATACAATTGTCTAGACAAAGACGTCAAGATACTTTTGTGAATACCTCCGAGGGTATAAATACGATAGGCCATGAGTGATATATCTTTAGTCTACTTCGAGCATAGACAGCAGCAGGATGTATTGTAATCTGCAAGGCTTCCAGAGACAGAGCAGCAAATGTGCTCAAGGACATAGCAGTGTCCTACGACGACGATGGTAACATGTGCATACACTACTTCCGACCTCCTCAATCGTGGAAACTGTTGGACGAGAAAAGCAAGAAGACGAACGACTGGCTGACCAAGTACCACCACGGACTGGAGTGGGAAGAAGACAAGATTCTGTACCCCCAAATGGAAAATGTGCTGCGCGTCTTGCTGATGCAGTATCCGCAAGGACTGGTTTACATGGCAGGGTCCGAGTAGAAAAAAAAAGTCGAACGACTTGTGCAAAAGCGAAATTGAAATCATTGATGTGAAGTTAGAGTACGGCTGTCCTTTGATGTGCAAGCTGACGAAACTTAACGGCGATTCGCAGCGTCATGTCTGCGACAGGTCAAAACCTGACTGGACATGCATGTGGAAGAATGCACAGCTGCTGCGCAAATGGTGTACCTCGTCCTTGGACTGTGAATCTGCTGCCTATGACTGGACAATAAGTCACCCCGATATCTGTTCCAAAGAACAATAAAAAAAAAAGATGAACAGAGACTGAATTTCTTTTGTGTTATTACATTAATGTATTTATCTGTACAATAAATTGTTTGTGCAAAACCATTTAAATGTTAATTTTTTTCATCTTAACTTGTTAGACTATAATTTTTTCCTTAACGAAACTTTAAAAGAAAATCCACATACTTCTTATGCTACATAACCTACTTATGTATTGGTGTATAACTGATGTAGGTTGAATTCGCACAGATGGATCTGGGAAAGTACGCATGCCTTCAGGTTTAAACAGGCAGTGTGTCGGATAGTACAGAAGATCGGGAGAAGAGAGGGTGAGCGCAAGGCAAGAAGATAAGAGAGGCAGGGGTTTTATCGGTATAAATAATGGCTCCTTGTAGAGGATCAGCAGTTCGCCGACAAAAGTGTGGAAGTACGGATCGTCTCATCAAGCTGTGACAGTCGACATCATATTCAGTATCTATGATGTCTTCGGACATTTCAGAGCTAATGGGATCTACGGCTATGCCATGGACTTTGTGTGGTACCAGCAGTGCCATCGAATTCTTCGGGTGGGCTACCTACAATAGCACCGTTGCCGACTGCTATGGGCATGGTACAAGCAGCACCATCGACTTCTTCAGATGGGTCACCTCCACCAGTAAAAACTTATCCCTGCAGATACTGGGATAAGGTATTTTAGCAAAAAAAAAAAAAAAAAANTGACATTTATGGCTGTATGATCAATCCGAACCACATTAAATATATATGCATATGGAGAGGGTCGTTTTATCGCAGCGATACTTACTGCAAACATGCTAGGTCATGTAAAGTTGAACTACAGGCCTATCGAAGTCATGGTGTTGGGTCTCCAACAGAGATTTTTTGGGACTACCATCGGTGGCGTGATGGAAGGTAATTTCGATCCAAAGGTTTCTCTTCCAAAATCAACTGCGACCATTATGAACGATGAGCCTGTGAACTCATTACCATGAGCAACATTTCTTTCTACGAAGACATCTTCGTTCCTGCTCTTCCCGACATGACGACAGCCCTGGGTCCACTAGTGCATCATCTACAAAACTTTCAGTGGCATATCGGTGTCGCTTTTGCTGCAAGGACTCTGCCTTCAAGCTTGCTGCATGACGACACAAAGTTCATACGCGCCAGAATAATTAGTTTCATGTTTAACGAAGGACTGAGATTTGTATAATAATGTGCACTTTACATGAACGACAATAAAATTTTTTTGAATATTTTTGTAGTAATATATTTTAAAATTTAAACACAAAATGTTATAATTTTTTCTTATTAACCCTATTTTGTAACCAGTCTGTTATAAACGGTTTCAATTAAAACATCACTATGAAGCAAATATATAGGCTAATTACTATTCTTATAAAGAGCTTAAACATACATCCCTGGAGTTAGATATATCTGCTAACCGAATTTCACGATCCTTCCTCCTAAGAGTTCGCAAATTATATTCGCCTACCTAAATGTCAGTACAAATTCGCTTACTTACGAGCCGACTTGAGAAAAGATGTGATTTGCTACATAATTATTTAAAAAGAATATATAAAAATATTAAATGTAAACCTAGACACACATGATTCAGACCCCGACTGAAAATAAAATGTTTTAATACAACATTTGCTTATGAAAAATTTCAAAATGGTAAATATGATGAATTTAAACTGAAAAAGCACTCCAATTAATGAAATATCTAACAAAAGGTCTAATAAATTAAAAATTTCTGTAATTGTACGAGGGAATTGCAGACTCTTTATTTAGTGGCTATAGTAGCAGATTTAAAGAAAGCCTTCTTATCATTGCTTAAGTAGCTGAGTACTTGGAGTGCCCGACTCCTGTTCGAGAGGTTGTTGGTTCACATTCCCATCCCTCTATGAGTATTTGTTCTTTTTTTAAATGTTACCAAGTGTCACAGGAAACTGTAAAATTTACATTATTTAACTTTATTAAACCTATTTTGCATTAAAATACATATTTGATACATTTTGCTGTATTTTTTTTTAAGATTTGGGAATTTTTCAAATAATAAACAAAATAAATTTAATAAAATAATTTTAATTAATTATAAATGAATATATTTTTAGATGTATGGTCGTTTAGCAATTGATTTGACAAGGTCAGCCAGCTGCCAGACACGCGAGAGTGGTGTGGGAAAAGGTGATGGGCAGCAGGTAGGGGCATACCTCTTAAACCCAATATGATTATCCTGAAATTGGGTAACATAATCGATATGCCATCATGATCGTATGCGCCTTGAAAAGACGAGTACGGTGATATATAACACTCAATACTTATGCCTTATCTTATAAGTATAAAAATATATTTAAATAAAAAAATTAATTTATTTTATTTTATCGGTTTTTCAGAATGCTCATTGTGGCTGACGTTTTAACACATTCAGCCACATTGAGGAGCAAGCACTTTTTTCACAAATTTGTGGAAAAATGGGAAATTTTAAGGGAAAAGCAGGAAATTCCAAGATGGTGGACGATGACTGTATCATAACCTAAAATGATGGACGGAAACAAGATGGCAGCTGTGGTGTCATCTAATACGGCGGATCCAAGATGGTGGCGGATCCGCAGCCCTCAGCACTTGCCCTCGGATCGGCCAAAACTATCTACTTATCCCGTATTAATAAAACCAGTTATCCCGACGACTAGCCTTCAAGGCAGCGATCCCTTTACCATCGGCAGCTGGTCATGGCCAAAAATGTATAAGAGTATATAGCTGTACCGCCTTTCTCTACAGTCATCTGTGCAAGGTTTCCCAAGCCGCCCTCTGAGAACGAGAGCCGCAGAGAAGGGCAAAGGCGTGGGTGCGAAAATCAATGATAGAAGGAAGGTGACGTGTAACTGGCTTATAAAGCTGTCACGGGCACATGGAATATAATCGCCTTGCAAATGAAGGACGTAAACACAGTTTTAACGCTGCGTAACATACTGAACAAGAATATCTTGAAGGCGTCCAAGCAATACGAATATCTTGAAGGCGTCCAAGCAATACGAATATCTTGAAGGCGTCCAAGCAATACGAATATCTTGAAGGCGTCCAAGCAATACGAATATCTTGAAGGCGTCCAAGCAATACGAATATCTTGAAGGCGTCCAAGCAATACGAATATCTTGAAGGCGTCCAAGCAATACGAATATCTTGAAGGCGTCCAAGCAATACGAACTGTACCCATGAAGACAGTGCTGATGCTCTATAAATAAAGCGTATCGTTCGCCGAACGTTAATGAATTCCAGTTCTTCACAGGTCAGCAAACGCAAAATATCTTAAATTTTCGATTGATGATTCAAGTTTACAGCGGAGAGTGCAATGAGTCCAGCAATTGCGCAACACATATAGCGAAGGTGGCACAGACTTCGCTACTTGAAGAGAGAGGGTTGTATTTACAAAGGGATAAGTAATCACAAAGCGTCCACAATTTATTACAATTATATAATAAACACAATGATAACAAATCTGGAAAATGCATTACTTCTGAGACCAAAACTCAAACGTTTCTCAATATAGAAGATTTTGTTTTAAAACGTATACACTTAGTTTTTATATCACAAAAAGTAACACCATTTGTGAAATTTCACGAATCCCCTTCGATAAAACGAAAGTAACATTATAAACATATGCATGTCATCTCGTTCAAAGCTCTTTCACCAATTTGCAAAAAATAATACAGGGCATAGGAAACAGTCGTTAAAGCCAAAAGTTTGACGTATACATGTATGTTCATATGAATATTCAGCCTACTGATTCAGAGCCTGAACTTGCTATAACATGATGAACCTTAAGTAATGTCCACAACAGTTTTCGCGTTATTGCTCTTCTGCTTATGTCCTTATCTATGTGTAAACATTTAGTGAGAGGTCCAACGCTAGATACAAGGGAAGTGAACTAATACGAGGGAAAGTTTTGAGCGAAGGAACGAAGTGAGAAAGACTACAATTTACAGTCACTGCACAAGCAGAATATTTTCCGCTAATATGCTTATACATTAAGGTCGTGTTATATTTGTGACGATAACAAGGCATTAAAAAATTATTATCTTCTTAGTAAGGCCTTCGATCAGTTACTTTTGTAATGTCTCATTTCAGAACTATGACATCGGAGAAAGTAATGGTGAACAGAGTTCAGCTAGGTCCACAATTGAAAAACTTAACATTAACTTCTGAATTATGACGTATACACAAGAACTCGTTGCGTGCTGTTTAACGTGTTGGTTCACAACATAAATAAGGAGGTAATGCATGTTAAATAATAGTTAACAGTTGTGTAGTGGTGACAAATTAGGACAAACCAGTTAGTTTTCTTGGCGGGAAACTGTTATTTACAGTAATATAAGCATAACAAATATTACAAATATGTTTATGTGCATGTTTAAGATTATGTTTGTGAATTAAGTAGCTTATACAATAAGAAACCCTTCTGCCAGAAAATGTCTGCTTTGAAGGATGATTTGCTTATATATAGCTGTGTTATACGAGGTTACAAGAAAGGCTTGTCACAAATTTTCATTGTCTAAGAATTATCACATGAATTGTGAATCGTAAACCTATAGAACGNAGAATTATCACATGAATTGTGAATCGTAAACCTATAGAACGCAGTTCCATGTGCGTGAACTACGGCTACTGCATAATTCTTAATTCATAGTTTTTAAAATGTTAACGCACTTTTAACCAGATGACATTGGAAGTTATAGTCCGTTCACTGTTACGTTACTTCCAACTTTTCTGAAGCCCTGCTAAAGTTCTATTTCCAGCATATTCCTCTGTCTCATGCAAACAAAGCTTTATCTAATTCTATAAAATTACAACAAAGGACTACACACTGCATTAGTGCGCATTCAGTGTAATAATATTTTTGGTAGGAACTATTTATTATTAGGCATTACCAACACACCTGTTTTCTCACTGTTTATCATATTAATTAAAAATGAGATATAATTTATAGGCAAAATATAAGTATACGTTAAAAAAAAAAAAAAAAAAAAAAAANGAAGGATGATTTGCTTATATATAGCTGTGTTATACGAGGTTACAAGAAAGGCTTGTCACAAATTTTCATTGTCTAGGAATTATCACATGAATTGTGAATCGTAAACCTATAGAACGCAGTTCCGTGTGCGTGAACTACGGTTACTGCATAATTCTTAATTCATAGTTTTTAAAATGTTAACGCACTTTTAACCAGATGACATTGGAAGTTATAGTCCGTTCACTGTTAGGTTACTTCCAACTTTTCTGAAGCCCTGCTAAAGTTCTATTTCCAGCATATTCCTCTCTCTCATGCAAACAAAGCTTTATCTAATTCTATAAAATTACAACAAAGGACTACACACTGCATTAGTGCGCATTCAGTGTAATAATATTTTTGGTAGGAACAATTTATTATTAGGCATTACCAACACACCTGTTTTCTCACTGTTTATCATATTAATTAAAAATGAGATATAATTTATAGGCAAAATATAAGTATACGTTTAATTTAACAAAAAAAGGTTTGTGATACATGGAATATTTAGGAAATAACCAAACACGTAATACATTTCAAAGGTTAGATTCAAAAAGTGTGACGAAGCCGCGAATGGACTATAGGAGTCTAAACGCGAGGGAAAGCGAGGCGCGAGAAAGGAAACGCGTGGCAGGTTAGCGGCGACCTAAAGAGCGCTAACGAGGATGCACCGGCAAGCGTGTGCCAACAGTGACGCAACGTCGCGACGCTGCATGCAGCCGCGACGAACACACGGCAAACACGCGGGCGCGCTCACGTCTTCCAAGGTCAGGCAACCAGCGGGGACAATGGACTCGGTTGGCTGGGACTATCAGCGCAGAGGTAAACAACTCCAACCTGGAGACGTCGCTAATTGCAAGCAGGAGCCCACAGGTCGGGTGACTTCCTGCTTGGGTTCTCGGTGGCCGCTGTGATCGTTCACGAGGCGCCGGAATGATAACGGTTCGGAATCCAATCTCCAATCATGTACTCCCGTCGTCTTTAGACATCGCGTGGAGAACCGTGCGACGTAAAACGCTGTATCACGACTTCCTATCCAAGAAAACATTGAAATAAGGTACCCGAACAATGGCCGACAACACTACGTGGAATGGAATGACGTAGTGCCCTCAACGGAAAAGTGAATGTATGCAACGGAATACCCNATGGCCGACAACACTACGTGGAATGGAATGACGTAGTGCCCTCAACGGAAAAGTGAATGTATGCAACGGAATACCCATAAAAAAAGCCCACTGGCAGTTTGACACGTTCCCTACGTGATGTAAATACGGACCCCGATTCATTCGGATCAAGTTGGTGACACGCAATTTCGCGTCTGATTACGGAAGATGAACTCTTGAATTTTTCGCAAAGACGAAAATTTTACGATAATTCTCGCAAATCCAAAATAGCTAAACGCGCAGGGTTCATCGCAACACTAATGGTACATTTATTACTGGTTACCATTAAAATACGCCTGACACTGGAGTCCATAATATTCACATCACAATTTCGTTCGTGCCCTGTAAGTCATACGTAGAGATGGTTAACGCTCAAGAAATATTCATAAAACACAATCAAACTTCCACAGTCTTAACATACTAGAAACGACCTAAATACCAGTCTTCCTAATTACCGACACTCATTACGAACCTTATTAGGACTTTTTACACACCTGCACACAACACAATATCTCACGACAGTCGTTAATTGGCAGTAATGTTTTAGACCCAAAAAAATTGAAACAATTGTACTATTTGAACCTCAACAAGGGCATTAAGATGGTATTACGTTTCTGGGGTTTTCAATCATTTTGCGAGTAATTTACGAGTTTCATACACATTTTAAATAACACGTTTTCACGATAAGATAACTGCATTTACAAATACTAAAATGTAAAATTGAACTTAATCGCAATCAGAAGCGTTTCTCATTTTCCTAAAAATAACAAACCCGGATCACCACCCTGTACTGGTACTGATCGCTATCGCTTCATATCCAGGTTCCAGTAGAAGGATTCGACATTCAGAAATCCCCAACCACTTCCACTCGATAGAACAGCTGGAATATACGAACCTGCTTGTGCTGTACATGGGAATACTCAAACACATAAGTAATTTTTGTCTACGGTGTGGTAAAACATGCCAAACATATTCAACATTCTATTAAATGGCGTATGAGTCTGTGCATTCGAGCAATACCTTTACTTTCGTCAGCATGCAGTTTTGTGGCCCGTAGGACATTTTTACAACAGGTCCCGGCCAATAGTAAAGGATCTAAACACAGTTATATACAGTATGAGCATAGCTCATGCCATTAGTTGACATCCCTCAGCAGCCAGACAGTGAGCGGAAAGCCACTCTCTAGCCGGAAGGTATTCCCAAGGCGTGAAACTGCATGCAGCGCGAGGTGTCGCAGCAATGTGGCACGAACATTACTTGGCTGCAAGGAAACTAGGCCACGTACTGGCCATGACCACGGCCAGTAACACAATGCTACAACAGATTCATACAGTTCCAGTTTCGCAGGAGACCATGCCATCTAGGATTTATATATTTTTGCTATTGCCTATGCTTGAGATACATTTTCGAAAATGTGATATTAAGGCACACGATGTTATTTAATTATATTTTAGAAGCAATTATCCTTTTGATTTCTTGCACTACTATAACTTTTGCAGTCATTTGAAGAAGCTAATCTCATTTATTCCACATAGTACCCAAGTAAAGGCATTTAATTGGTACCACAGTTATTAAATCATTGAGTGATATAAGACGCTTTGTGAAAGAAGAAATGGGAACAACGAATGCTGAATACATTTTAAGACTCAAAAACTGGTAACGCCATAATGATTCCTCACTCTGCGCTTTAAAAGAGCTACAAGGTAAGTATGGGCGATACACCTTTGGGCACTTAATGACGCCACGAGCTCTGTAACAGACTAGCTGCGGCTGTTTCCAGCTGGACAGACAACTAATCTGGAGTATGCCAGGCGACGTTGCCAGCTTCGCTACTCTCCGAGATATGGGCACGTCCTACAAGGTTGTTTCGTCACGTTCCAGGCCGGTATGATTAGTGACAGGGCACACCTTATCGCTTACAGGTGCGTCGAGGTCTATCGGGTGTTAAAATTTGTTCAGTTCTTATACTATTAGTTCGGCCACGAGTTTGTCATGCTGACCGAAATAGCTCATGTTCACAGCACCCGCCAAGTGAACGAATTCCTCCAGCAGGTCAGCATTAGGAGAACGAACTGGCTACCGCAATCACCACACATGACCAACTGAGCACGAATAGGTTCTGCTATGAGGGCCACCGAGGATGCATGGAATTACCTTAAATACAAATTCTTCCGAGACATTGTTACCAAAATACCCAGAATGGTTCAGGCATGCAATAGTGCCCAGTGGGGTCGCTGGTAATGTTGCATTTGTGCTCATTTTCGCATCACGTGTCTTGATTTTTGGAGGTTACTATTCGGTGTTGAAATTGAAACTGGTTTCTTAAACGGCCCAAAGGTTCATACATACACACAGCAATACAGTTTACGAAGCTTCCCTATTTGATTACCAGATACACGGGTGGTGCAAAAACTCTTTCATGTGGGCACATGCAGTGAGTCTCCAATACTCGGTTACATGTCATATTAGGAAATTTTGGATGGTTTTATTGATTGTAACATTGACAAACAAAACATTAACACTCATATAGAAATACTTCCGTCTTTAGACATAATACAAACAACAAAAGGTTTCGTCTTGAATGGCACATACAAAATAAATTGGTTTATGCAAAGTAATAAAAATCACAGTTACATTAATATTCGGCCACCAAAATATACAGGAAGTCAGGTAATTCACGGGTACGGACTGCACCACACGAATGTATGGTCAAAACTAAGCAGAAAATATTATTTGGTAAAACTGCGTAGGGGCCTTAGTTTACGAGAAAAACAACATTAAAGTAGATAAAATGACTTTACTCCACGTTAAGCACAGCGTTCATCACCAGCATACAAAACGTCGAAACGTCATAACAGGTGCTCTAAGTTTGCTCTGCCTACAGCAATGCACTTTTTCGCATGTTGGATGCGTGCAGAATGCATGGAGCTTGGCCGCCGGATGCACTTATGACTATTTTCATGTCCCAGTACTGCATGTGAACTCCATGGCATCATTGGCTCTTTCCCTTGCCGTATGTCTTACGACGACACATTAATTGCAGCATCGCCACATCACCTCATCCTTATCTAATTGGCATGCTACATATATGTTACGATGGTTTTTGGAACTTTCATGGCGTTTTTCTCGTACACGAAGCGTCTAATGTATTTTTACGTAACAGTATTTTGTACTTAGTTTTGACCATAGATTCGTGTGGTGCAGTCCATATCGGCGAATTACCTGACAACCAGTATAAGTACATAGCACCTGCTAAGAATACAAAACCGTCAATACCCAGTACTCCGTAGCACATCTCTTCCGCCGTGTGACAACTCGCAAAGTGTTTTGGCATGTTGGAAATTAAGTTTTCTTGTGCCGTTAGCCTGAATACGACTCCATTCCTCGTGAATTCGTCTTTATAGCTTAGTCTTGGAACGCACGGGTGTTCTGCACACTTCTTTTGAGCGCAGCACATAGATTTTTGATTGGGCTGACGTCTGGGTTTTGGGGANCGCACGGGTGTTCTGCACACTTCTTTTGAGCGCAGCACATAGATTTTTGATTGGGCTGACGTCTGGGTTTTGGGGGAGGCGTTTCAGTTACTTGGGACAGCTGTATAACAACCAACGTCACACTATTGAAGATCTGTGCTTTGGGTCANGGGGAGGCGTTTCAGTTACTTGGGACAGCTGTATAACAACCAACGTCACACTATTGAAGATCTGTGCTTTGGGTCATTGTCATAAAAAAATTAGAAAACTACCTCTGTTGCACAATTTGCCCCCCTCCCCTTTTCCATGTTTGGCGGTGGGTTGTAAACGTCTGTTTTCTAGCTCTGAATTTGGCTTTCGCGAAAGACACACCTTGCCACAAGAGTCTAAAACAAATTTTCTCCCGTCGGCAAAAATAACGTAATTGAACCAAGATTCATCTTTATTAACATTGCCCTTGTCAAACTACAATCTTCTCTTTACGTCACTAATGAAGGGCTTCTTTCAAGCAGCTTTACCGTTATATCCTCGTTTTCTAAGGACTCTGCAAACTGTTTTNCGTCACTAATGAAGGGCTTCTTTCAAGCAGCTTTACCGTTATATCCTCGTTTTCTAAGGACTCTGCAAACTGTTTTAGGATGAACCTTCTTACCTAACTCCTGGAACAGTTCTGCTTCTAATTTATGTGCAGTAAGCTTGGAATGTTTCTCTATCTTCCTGATCAATATACGTTCTTCTCGATCAGTGAGTTTCTAGGGCTGACAATTTTGAGGAACTGAATCCTACTAGTATTCTTTGTCGACCGTTCTATCTCCTATTGTGCTCCTTCACATAAACAAAACATATGGCTTATTTGCCTTTGAGACATCCCATTGGGGTGATGTTGACGTTATTAAAACGTCATATTCTTTCCTTTCCAACCCATTTGACTGGCAGTCTGCAGCAAGTAGCCTTCTACTCGTCGGGTATCATTCCCTACCGTCAGTCCACATCACATACACGCCTGTCTACCGTCGCCTTAACTGATGCCCTCGTCGCACCACACTTCTCCAGATTTATACACTTCAGCCAGATGGCAACCACAGACTGCCCATTCACAGGCTGCAGGGGTATTTATAGTGTCGTTGGCCTTAGCTAAGAAACTTCTTTACACGTGGAAAATTACCAGAAAATTCTTGCTCATCCTCCCAAGTCGTCGACTCCTTCGGCAGGGGGCTGTCAATCATTACCCCGACGGCGGGGTGACGTAGCAGTGAGCGTATCTGCCTGGGGGGAGTGGAGGGGAGGGTCGAGGTGGGTCCTCCCCACAGCGCCAGGACCACGCGTAACACGTCAGGTAACACGTCAGGTAACACGGTGCCCACGTCTAGTGTGGGAGTCAGTGCATGGCAATATGGCATTAATTTCCTTACTACAGACACCCGCACATTAGTGTTTAGTACTGTATATTTGTGACACTTCAGCACATTCGTCTGCCGACCCATCTCATTTTATTCCTCTTTCCAGTGTTTGATACTGACAGTAATAAAAAACGAGCGACTCTGGCCGAGTATTGACGAGAGTCACTGTATCTACAGTAATTAAGTAAGATGAAGAGCGAACACATTGGGACTACAGTGAACTAGAGTAAAAATCATACAAATAAATTTACGAGACTGAAAAGCGTTAATTATGCAGCTATCAATCCTAAAACAAACGTTCTCGCATGTCTGAAATTAGTTAATTATCGAAAATATCAATTCCTCCCTCCATTTTTTTTATTATTTAATTTTAGGAAATACATTGGGGTTGCGGAGGAGAGTTCATCCTCTTTTCTTCTTTATACCAGATCCGTGGGATAGGCGCTGAGTGCCTGCCTCTCCATCCACGGAATCCACTATCTGGTGAGCAACGTGCAATCCAATGGCACGTTCCTTGCTTCATCTGTCTCCATATTCACACTTCCCTCAGGCAGGAGCCACGGGTCGGCAAAGCATGCTGGCCGCGTTAGTGCTGTAATTTGACTATTGCGGAGAGACGCCGCGACGTGCCGCGCCGCACGTCCGCCAAACCCGCCCGGTCGCGAAAGCTGNCAAATGATACGGCCTCATTACAAATGACAGGCTTCCACCACATTACACTAACTAAAATAACTCTCCACGTGTCAGTGTCCTGAGATCAGCTGTTCTGCTCTTGGGCCAGATATAGCCAGTCTGAAGACATAGCCAGACCTTGACAGTTATATTTTGGGTGCCACTGAGGGTGAAATGAGGTGAACATGAAGCTGTGGCAGAATTCAAGAGCGGGAAAAACGAGAATGCCCCGAGAAAACCCTCCGAACAAATGCAACGTACGCCACGTTTTCTAGATGCAAAAATTCGGGCGATCCCGCCGGGAATTAAAACCCGGTTCACTTTGGTGGGAGGCGAGGAATCTCACTATTACACCAAGGCCCTGAAGAAATGAGGGATGTAAAGGGAGTACACCATGAAACCAAAGCTCTCTTCCCCACGCTACGCGTCTAAGTAAATAATAATTTGGCTTGTTAGGAGTCGGGACCAAGTTAAGTGAACGAAGCCTGAGCTGAGGAAATCTGATAACTAACCGCCAAACGTGAGTGGGTTCATCAACACGGACAATATTTTCAGCTCAATGCTAGACGACAACAGACAAGATATTGTCTGTTGCTTAAAAACGTTCGAGACAAGATCGCTATTTTATACTTAATATTTTGGAAAACACATACGGCTTTCCAACAATTTAAACACGAGAAGCGGTTTTTACAAAACGAAATTAAAGGAACGAGTTCGACTGAATAATGTTAACTTATGATATTAATATGTAAACTAATATTAGGAAACTACATCCACTGATCAACAGGCATACACAAGCAATCATGTGGTATAATAAATAGCTCCGTTATTAGGAGTTGGATAAGGGTATATCAAACAAAGATTACTGTGAAGTATTTACAAGCACTTTTACTGACTCCAGTGGTGGAAAATAGCAGGTTATCAGATGATGCTCAAAGTTTCACACGTCAACCTTTTCTTCACCACGCCTCATGTTAGTTGGAAGATGATGTGCGGTGTATTCTGGATCTTATTTCCTTCAGTCACAACAGTATTGCACAGATGTTATTTCGTGTGGTGCTGTACAGTTTCGTGAATGCAAGAATGGGACATTTCGAATAACTTTCATTCATGTAATATTCCACTACCCACCTCAATAAAACACTAAGGTGTAAAGATAGTCTGTCCTACTACCAGTAACGGTATTAGTTTGGGGGTTATATTGTCCTGAGAATTGTCACTGTTTTTTGTCCATATAGAGTACACTGCACCCCTCCATATTGTATCGCTGCGAAACATTCTGCACAATAATTTCTATATCGATAAAAAAATTTTTATCACAAAGTCCGTGATAGTCAATTACATGGGCAATAGACGCTACTTTTAGATGTGAACATGGGAAGTCGAGCCTTAAGAAAGAATCTTGCCGTGTTTCGNTACATGGGCAATAGACGCTACTTTTAGATGTGAACATGGGAAGTCGAGCCTTAAGAAAGAATCTTGCCGTGTTTCGATGCGTGGCCTACAGCTGCAACACCGCTCGCTCTGTGAAGCAGTCTTCGGTCATCAACTTAAAGGCCAAACAGTATTGCAACAGAGAGTACGTGACGCCAAAGAATAGTCATAATGAATCTAACCATAGCCACCCCGCATTAGCTTTAATTAGTTTCCGCAATATTTCAAAATTAATGAGCTGATGTTTTTTGTCGTTCGTTGCTTAATTAACGCGTTCGAAGTCTTCATCACGAAGGATGACAGACATCTGATAGGACTTTGGAATAACTCTTGAGACAGTACATGCCCTGCATTTCCAAGTGCAGGAGTTGAGCTGCCCAAGTTCAATCAGTTCGTGCTCGTCTACAACCTACACTCGTCTCTTAGTAGTTTTAATTACAGCAAAACTGATAAAGGTGAATGGCTAGCCAATACAGCTGATCAGCAGCGAATACATTCTCAAAGCCCTGCTGAAGTACAACTTTCTACTGATTGTGTATCATTACACATTTAAAAAATACTGACATGGATGTACTATCTCAATCAAATAACCCTGAGAAATTGTAACATACTCATTTTACGGTTTTGCNAAAAATACTGACATGGATGTACTATCTCAATCAAATAACCCTGAGAAATTGTAACATACTCATTTTACGGTTTTGCCATTTACTGCTTCACTTTATACAAAATAAAAATGATTTCAGTAGCCAATAATTTTGGAAATGAGATTTTTTTTTTACAATACGCAGAACTACTTTTATAGACTCCCACCAAGACGAACCGGATTCGATTATCGAAGGGGTCACTTCCGGATTTTAGCGTGTGGGAATCGTGCCGGACAATGCCGCTGGTCAGCGGGTTTTCTCGGGGATCTCCTGTTTCCCCCGCTCTTGCAACCCGGGTCTGCTCCATATCGTCCCTCGTTTCACACTCATGAACTCTCTCAGGACCTCGTTGTTAAGTATCTGTATTAAACGACGCACATTTACGGACAGTATTAAAAGTGCTCAACAAAGAGTAGTACAAAATTACCCCTGCAGGAACAAATAACTCCGATTTACGGTATTTAAAATGATCAGGCAATATGCTTGCTATACACATCTGTGATCAAAAAGCTTAGAAAACAAACACACACGTGATAACTCAACGTTCATTAGAGGCTGTCCAAGATAAAATGAACTGGATCAATTGAAAACAGTAAGCCAACTTACACTCTTATACTAAAACATAAGAGTCAAAATTGCTGCAAATAAGCGAATTTGACCGCATATCTGTTGAAACGGCTCTAATTGAATCAGTAAAATTTTACTGGCCATTTTAGTTGCTGGTATTTATTGATCAAATAGTAATTTCTACCGATTCTTAATGAATTGCACAGGCCTAGCAGTAAAACCTCAGTGCATTCCACTGATTCACCAGTTGATAACTGCTCATCAACTGAAGATCAAGTAAAAATAATTCTACTGATTTAAATAATTAATTTTAAGCATCCGCGTCCTCTGGGCGTTTATACACTGGACTACAGGGGAAGGCGGACAAACGTAAGTGAAATTCAACACACGTATAAATCACGCCAACTTTGTGTTTCACAAATAAACCTTGCGTGTCGAACAGCTAGCAACAACGCCTGCGTCAATGATAAACTTTTCTATATTCTATGTAGCCTGAGTAGACGAACTCTTTACGTGTTCATGAAAGATAATATTTTCTTTCACAAAATTATACTCAGTCTGTACTCAATTTGGCTAAATAAACGAGCATTAACTATAGCTATTGACACGGCATTTCTGTGAAAACAAAGTAAAAGTTTCGAGCCCTACAACTAATGACAATTCTAAGCAAATATCCTATAGACTATAGAGCATTAGCCTCGTGGATTTTTTCTTCGTCGCCAACCAAAAAGCCTGCTACGCAGTTTATTAGCTCCGCACCCCTGCCTTTTCTGGACAATCGTGGATGTAAGATATTCCTTATTTTCATTGATTTGCTTTCTTTCCCATTACCCCGTCTGTGGATTGCGTTAGAGAGCCGACGAGGGTGAAGCGAAGTATGGAGCAGCTCTGGAACAAACGGAAGATCCCCGAGAAAGGCCAGCGATCAACGGCATGGTCCAGCACGATCCCCGCTTGCAAAAATCCGGGTTTCCTTGATGAGAGACGAGTGCTCTAGCCGCTGCGACAACCACGGTCTCATTGAGTGGCGTGCCGCGGGGAGGGGGAGACGCGACGTAGCTGCAACGAGGAGGTTGAGGGTTTGTCTTCCCTATCGCGAAACGTCTCGACGCGGAATTAGGTTATCTCTGGGCGCGTGTAAGTGCGGAATAAATTAGACAGGATTGTGCGCAGGTACAGATCAGTCCTGTAACCACCCGACGAAAGGTTTTCGAGAGAGAGAGTTGCGCGCGGCAGCGTGTTGACAAGTGCTCTTGGTGATTCGGCGAACCACGGCAGTCATTAGAAACGCCGAGACATCGATCTGTGTGCCCAAAGTGACTGCGAGGCGTGATCGGGGTGCTACCGGACGCGGGTAGAGTTCACCACATACTGATACAAATCCTGCTCTCTGGCTGATGTAAAGTAATACATTTTATAATTTTGGTTGGATTGATAAAATTAATTATTTGAATCATAAAATAATAAATGCTTTGTGGAAACTGGTTATTGCGTTTGTACTCACGACTAGGACACAGTGAGCAACTACACTGTGAGCGACGTGGCTGTGTTACGTATCTATGTATGAATGCATGTTTATGTATGTATGTGTAAATTTTTGCTGGCGCACTTTTCTCGGTTTACACAATTTTTTATATCCGCAGCAAGCCTGCACTAATATAAAATTTTAATTTTAATTTATTTACACCGGAGCCAGAACCGGCGTGAAGTGTTATTCTCACCAGTCAGGACTTGCGAAAATTAACATATTTATGTTCCTCGCAATTTCACAGTGTCGTTTGATCGAAACATGGACTGCAGTCATAACGTCAACTGCAGCGTTTATTTTTAATATAAGACAGGAAAAAGATAATAAGCTGGGTTTTCAACTGTAAATGAATTATATTTATAAAATAAACAAAGCAGAAATTTCTTATATATATATATACACACACACACACACACACACACACACACACACACACACAGATACACACCGTGTAAGGCCAAAACCGATGGTAAACAAGTTTCACATAGCTAAGGCGTAATTTTCGGATCACGAGGTTTTAATCTTCAATTCATTTCTTTCTTATCAATACCAGTACTGTCACAAGGCTATCACACTATCTGGACAAAAGTCGCCAGACATCCATAGCTGTCGGTTCCAAAGGCACTAGCTGTGTAACTAATAGGATGTCAAATCTCTTCGCTGTTATTACGGCGTCGACTCTTCATGGTAGGCTACTTAAGTTCTAGCACACAGCTTAAATAATTTCTTTCTATGCTCACCGTTAACATTGTAAACAGATTTAGTATGCCTCTTGGCCGAGTGCGTTTGTCATTCAATGACGCTCCAACTCATCCCAAGATTGTCTGTTGGGTTCGATCAAGCAGGGTCCTCGAGTGGACCCGTTAAACAGTCTCACCCGTCTGTTTTCTAACCCCAACGAAACTGACCTTGCTTTGTAGATAGAAGATTTGTGCTGATATATAGAAGGGCCTATTCAAAACTGTTGCCACAGCGAAGGAAGTACGCCATCGTCCAAAATGTCTGGTCAGATGCCAAGTCCATCGATCCATCTTTTAAAACTAACGTCCCGTTTCTAAAATAAAAAACGTCACCACTTCGAACGACGTCGGCATCGGTGCATACGACCAATTAATTCCTGACAGACGCACGACCATGAAAACTGACTGATAACACCTCCCAGTGGAGTGTATTATCACTGGCCTCTGTACCGGAGCTACGACAGAAATCTTGCAATCAATGACAAAGACGATTCGTTCGCACAACGCGCTTCAAAGTTAGCCGGTCACTATTTGTTTAGTTTGTTGGGCCTACCAGAGCGATACTTGTGGCCAGTGCTTCCACAATACGGTGGACCGAGGCACGTGTTCAACTACTGAGAAATCTGACGGAATGCCCGAATTTATGGGCCACTAAACTCGTGGCCTTTTAGAAAGCACACGACTCTTCGCTTACTTACGACAGCAAACACGCATGTGCTTTAGATTACATAGCGTCCTACAGGGCAAGTTCACTGTGGAGCAAACGGGTGTCTTGTGAATGCTGGCCACACAGTAAGCGTCGTAATTGCCCCAAGGCTTAATTTTGAAATAACACGACCTCATGGAATCTCTATACGCAAGAGCAATAGTGCGAATACACTTGAAAATGTGTTATATGCATTTGCCAACGATCCTGAATCAATTGACCTAACGCGCTGACAGCTTCTTCGATCGATACTAGTTATTTTGTTATCATTGAATTTCACGCAGCAATACCCTCCATCCCTTCTGCCTTTTCCATTCTTCAGGAAGGAAGACCGCCTTGTTTCTCTTTCACTCCTTCAAATATAAATTTTTATGGTCTCGTTACGGTCTGGGTACTTTGAAGGCGAAAGCCCGCTGGCGTGCAATAACCTCCTAATAGACGACCTTCAGTTTAAAGACGCCACGTGGCAGAATTGGCCAAGTCCTGAACTTTTTCGCAACAGGCTCCCTGCTGCGTAGTAAGTGAACTACTCTTACGCAGAAAAAATTCCACAAAAGACGTCTAGTCTACACAGTAAAAAAAAAAGAACCTATTTGGGAAGGGAAANGTAGAAAAAAGTTTAAATCAAAATGATTTTGAACTGAAATTGTGCAACGTTTCACAATTCAAACGAGTTAAAATAACAGGGAAAAACTAAATTACCACCACGCAAGGAAATGCAATATAAAACACAAAAAAATGTATTTTCGATTATTATTTAGAAACCTATAAATTTTCGAAATCTAAAGAAAATAATGAAGGGTAACAACGCCTTTATATAAATAAATAAATAAATAAATATATATATATATATAAACACGCCCCAGCATGTTACAACTAGCCAGGACACGAACTGGCACTCGTGCGTAATTCACAACGCACTAGCGACGATCAATAAAAATCAAGGAAAAACATTTCGAAGAAACATAGAAAGAAAACCTGCGAGGGTGGAATAGAAATAATGCACACACTTCTTACTTATGTATATATAAAAATAATAACTATAATAAAACCTAACACGGCAGTGAACAGTAATGATCACTATAATTTTAGTGACAAGGATTTTATCTGAGTTGTTATATGCTAACACACGCCGTAATTTAAGTAACCACAACTTAAATGTTATAAATTGGCGATATTTAATAAACTGAAAATATAAAAATGATAAGTCATTATTCAAACTTCCTGAATCAGCAGACGCAAGTTTTTGGATAATCGGTCGTTTTCGACGGGGTGAAAAATAAAGGGGGGCAAAGTTACATGCACTGACACTATTAATCAGAGCGTATTGGAAGCTGGCTAACGCTACACACATTCATAAAGAGGGAGGGATAAAACGAGATCACAAGCAGCTGACAAAGAAAACAGCTGGTTCTAAATACGTGAAAATCCTTGCCTTCCTCCGGCATCATTTTACTACGCGACACAAATAATCCGGAACACGATTATATTATTGACATTTGAAAAGCGTTATTTCACAGTAATATAACACGTTGTATAGCTCAACGCTCGCTAAGGTAAGAGTTCATTGCACAGTCAAAACACTTTAGATTTCGATACTTCCATGAACGGTAATTTTTTTTCTAGTTTTAATGGCGACCATTGTGAAATGTGAGAACGTATCTGACCGGTTAACAAATACATTTTTTCCCCTACTAGAATTCAACGACTTGATTTACTGAGGCACTAGAGAGGAACTCGTACGTACACGTACACACACACACACACACACACTCTCTCTCTCCCTCGTCTACGGGCTGAGTGAAGAGATTTAAGCGGCTCTTAACAGCGGAGTCTTGAGAGCCGATGAGGGTGATTGAGGTGAGTATGGAGCAGCACCGGAATAAAGGAACGGGGGAAACGGGAGATCTCCGAGAAAACCCGCCAACCAGAGCGGCATCGTCCAACACGATTCCCACATGCAAAAATCCGGGATGACCGGGCCGGATATTGAACCCGGTTCACCTTGGTGAGAGGAGAGCAGGCTAACCGCTCAGCCACTGCGGCCCCCCAGGCTTATGGTTACTTGGGTTAGTTTTAGGGTTTCCACTGTCCCATATTGTGCGGGATTTCCCGTATCCTGGGGCCGAAAGAATTATCCCGTATGGACATGGGACAAGACGTCATATATCCCGCATATCGGGCTTCTACGAAAATAAACTGAATTTTAGTAAACACAGTGTTAGTAATTTACCACTTCCACGATTACAGGTTCGTCAGCTCTCATGCTTTCACCCGATAACCATCGTTTGTTACAAATTACGCGGGCAGGTGGCATTCGTCAACAAGTGCGTTCGTGGGAGTTGCTCTTGCCGATTCTAAACATTTTCAGTAAACCACAAGCAAAGTATACGAAGTTTCTTGAAGAAAATATTTAATTCATTCCGTTACGGGCAGTTTTGCACTTCATAAACATAGGTTTCACCTTACAGGGAAACAAATAAATATAAAGTTGCGTCACCCTTCCTGCCAACTAACTTTTTTTCGCTGTTAAATGTCTAGCAAATTCAAATNTTATATGTGTCCAATCCTCCTCCTCCTCCTCCTCTTTCTTCCTCCTCCTCCTCTTTCTTCCGGAAATCTAAAAGTTTTTTCGTATGTGGGGTCAACGGGAAAAAAAAAGTTCATACGTTACGTCGTACGTTTATGCCCAGACAGGTTGAAAACGATACGATTTTGTGATGAAAGCGTGCTCCAAAACTCGTGAATTGTCGACGCTTTGCACACACACTGACTGGTGGTGCCAGAGGTTGTGCACGCACTATCACTGGCTTAACCTCGCCAAATGAGCGTGACGCCTAGCGTATGTGTCTATCAGGGCCAACGTGATAAACACGCATGGTGCTAAATGGAGGATACTTTTTTATTCTTATCTATGTGTGGGACAGAGACACGAGTCGTCCCTGGCCCAGCATGCAGGACGCACGAGAGGAAACAAGTTCGGGCTGTTCAAGCAGTGGAGGATACGGGAGCATGAAGAGAAAACACATGCAGGATGATTCACGAGGAGTTACCGCCACTCACGGGGCTTATTCCTTACATCATGTGTAGCAAAANTAAGTTCGGGCTGTTCAAGCAGTGGAGGATACGGGAGCATCAAGAGAAAACACATGCAGGATGATTCACGAGGAGTTACCGCCACTCACGGGGCTTATTCCTTACATCATTTGTAGCAAAATATGTCATATGTGGGTCGTATTCCCAATATTTACAGAGTAATTCGACAAATTGGAAATGCTTAGATNTGTAGCAAAATATGTCATATGTGGGTCGTATTCCCAATATTTACAGAGTAATTCGACAAATTGGAAATGCTTAGATTATTGCGTATGGGGATGGTGAAGGATATTGTTAACCAATGGACTTCACAAACACGTGAGGAACTATTTGCGCGTATCACGCATGCCGCTACATTACTCAAAGACAGCCGTATGCAGCTACGTCAAGCAACACGTGCGGTTCATAAGCGTGCGGCCAAGTGTATGTAAGTAGACCGAAACATTTTTGAACATGTTTTGTAAGCTTAATAGAGGCAATTGTGATACTCAACTGTAAACAATACGTTCTGATAATACATAACCGTATTTATTTCTGAAGGGTTATTACTTTATTAGTCATTTTCCAAATTTTTCAAATTACTCTGTAAATATTGGGAATAGGACCCACATGTATACGACATATTTTGCTACAAATGATGCAAGGAATATGCCTTGTGAGTGGCGGTAACTCCTCGTGAATCATCCTACATACACATGCATACACACATACACATACTATATACAGGCTGTTCGGAAACTCACCCGAAATATTTCGCGAGGATATTCCTTGTGGAAAATAAGGTAGACATTTGCAATCCAACTTATAGCTTAGCTCAAATTTTAAGGGATATAAACGCTTTNTCCTTGTGGAAAATAAGGTAGACATTTGCAATCCAACTTATAGCTTAGCTCAAATTTTAAGGGATATAAACGCTTTTGAAAATTGAGTTTAGAAATTTAATTTTGGCAAATGATCAGAAACGGCACGGAATTTAACTACGATTCTTTGGATTACGTTTCGTTTTATCGAGATCTTCAACCCATGATAAACGGTGTAAAGACATTCCACCTCCATACAAATAATAGTGGTGTCCACCCTTTAATTGCAAACAATTTTGTGACCTTAAAATTTTATGGAATGTTTGTGCAGTATTATAGCGCAGTAAGTCCTACTTAACAAAAAAGGTCCTCTTGTTGAGTGTGACTAGAACCCACCGTTTCCTTTTAAAAGGCTCACAAAGTTTTCAGCTGTGATGATACAATGCCTGACATGTAGGCAATACTACGTACAAGCCGAGGTAAACATACCGTCGTAAGTAACCTATATTGNATGATACAATGCCTGACATGTAGGCAATACTACGTACAAGCCGAGGTAAACATACCGTCGTAAGTAACCTATATTGGGCTGTCTAAACATAAGCGGACGTAAGTGAGAAATGTACTTATGTGACATAATCGTGCATTGGGCATATGAATAAATGTGCATTGGGCATATGAATAAATGTGCTTTGTAGGTAGCATCATGTTTAACAGCATAAAGGTTCATAGAAGTCAGCAAGTACAAAAATACTGCATTAATTATTATGATTGTCAGTGTAACTGTTTCCCTTATGCCCTAGGCCAACGGCGACCAACACACCATGATGAGAAGTCACGCGGTGTTCGTATTTCTGATGGTACAAATTACGTGCTAGGACCACTGTAGCCTGCCGNTGAGGTAGATTGAGGTGAGTATGGAGCAGCACCGGAATGAAGGGGCGGGGGAAACGGGAGATCCCGAGAAAACCCACCGACCAGCGGCATCGTCCGACACGATTCCCACATGCGAAAATCCGGGATGACCCGGCCGGATATTGAACCCGGTTCGCCTTGGTGAGAGGAGAGCAGGCTAACCGCTCAGCCACTGCGGCCCCCTAAGGTCTACGGCAATGTTAATATTTACATGTGTATGTGGCAGAAAGCAACACAATGGGATTAAAAAACTAGGTTGGGTCTTCAAGAGTGCTCCGTGAACCGTTTATCAGCCAAAATAATTTTAGAAACAGCAGTTTGAGTGCGACGTACGTGAGCGGGTCGGTGGCGTTGCGGAATTTTCGTCCGACTCCGTCGACGAGCAATAATTTCACGCCCACATGACCCGTTGTCTCGCCGACAGCGACAAAACATCGAGTTGCACCCTGTCTAGTATATGCCGGTTATTCGTGCTTATTACTAACTGACGCAAGGTAAAATTGTAAGTACAATTCTTATACATGTGAAGTTTCAACCTATACCTACATACACAGAACGCAATATTACCATACGCAAGTATGCAAATACAAAAACAAGAAGCGTAGATAGCATAAAAAATATGGCAATTTTACTACAGGTTCAACTTTTCCCTTATTGTGAAACAGCTAACAAGGATACATGGAAAAACTAAAACTTTACAAAATTTACTTTTTAGTACGTCTTGGTGGTGCATTTGTAAATAAAATTATTATATTAACGTANAACTAAAACTTTACAAAATTTACTTTTTAGTACGTCTTTGTGGTGCATTTGTAAATAAAATTATTATATTAACGTAATAGATGTGTCCAATCCTCCTCCTCTTTCTTCCGGAAATCTAAAAGTTTTTTCGTATGTGGGGTCAACGGGAAAAAAAAGTTCATACGTTACGTCGTACGTTTATGCCCAGACAGGTTGAAAACGATACGATTTTGTGATGAAAGCGTGCTCCAAAACTCGTGAATAGTCGACGCTTTGCACACACACTGACTGGTGGTGCCAGAGGTTGTGCACGCACTATCACTGGCTTAACCTCGCCAAATGAGCGTGACGCCTAGCGTATGTGTCTATCAGGGCCAACGTGATAAACACGCATGGTGCTAAATGGAGGATACTTTTTTATTCTTATCTATGTGTGGGACAGAGACACGAGTCGTCCCTGGCCCAGCATGCAGGACGCACGAGAGGAAACAAGTTCGGGCTGTTCAAGCAGTGGAGGATACGGGAGCATGAAGAGAAAACACATGCAGGATGATTCACGAGGAGTTACCGCCACTCACGGGGCTTATTCCTTACATCATGTGTAGCAAAATATGTCATATGTGGGTCGTATTCCCAATATTTACAGAGTAATTCGACAAATTGGAAATGCTTAGATTATTGCGTATGGGGATGGTGAAGGATATTGTTAACCAATGGACTTCACAAACACGTGAGGAACTATTTGCGCGTATCACGCATGCCGCTACATTACTCAAAGACAGCCGTATGCAGCTACGTCAAGCAACACGTGCGGTTCATAAGCGTGCGGCCAAGTGTATGTAAGTAGACCGAAACATTTTTGAACATGTTTTGTAAGCTTAATAGAGGCAATTGTGATACTCAACTGTAAACAATACGTTCTGATAATACATAACCGTATTTATTTCTGAAGGGTTATTACTTTATTAGTCATTTTCCAAATTTTTCAAATTACTCTGTAAATATTGGGAATAGGACCCACATGTATACGACATATTTTGCTACAAATGATGCAAGGAATATGCCTTGTGAGTGGCGGTAACTCCTCGTGAATCATCCTACATACACATGCATACACACATACACATACTATATACAGGCTGTTCGGAAACTCACCCGAAATATTTCGCGAGGATATTCCTTGTGGAAAATAAGGTAGACATTTGCAATCCAACTTATAGCTTAGCTCAAATTTTAAGGGATATAAACGCTTCTGAAAATTGAGTTTAGAAATTTAATTTTGGCAAATGATCAGAAACGGCACGGAATTTAACTACGATTCTTTGGATTACGTTTCGTTTTATCGAGATCTTCAACCCATGAAAAACGGTGTAAAGACATTCCACCTCCATACAAATAATAGTGGTGTCCACCCTTTAATTGCAAACAATTTTGTGACCTTAAAATTTTATGGAATGTTTGTGCAGTATTATAGCGCAGTAAGTCCTACTTAACAAAAAAGGTCCTCTTGTTGAGTGTGACTAGAACCCACAGTTTCCTTTTAAAAAGCTCACAAAGTTTTCAGATGTGATGATACAATGCCTGACATGTAGGCAATACTACGTACAAGCCGAGGTAAACATACCGTCGTAAGTAACCTATATTGGGCTGTCTAAACATAAGCGGACGTAAGTGAGAAATGTACTTATGTGACATAATCGTGCATTGGGCATATGAATAAATGTGCATTGGGCATATGAATAAATGTGCTTTGTAGGTAGCATCATGTTTAACAGCATAAAGGTTCATAGAAGTCAGCAAGTACAAAAATACTGCATTAATTATTATGATTGTCAGTGTAACTGTTTCCCTTATGCCCTAGGCCAACGGCGACCAACATACCATGATGAGAAGTCACGCGGTGTTCGTATTTCTGATGGTACAAATTACGTGCTAGGACCACTGTAGCCTGCCCCGCCATACATCAAATGCATTATTAATTCCTCCCACGTAAACCTCGACATGCTGTCTACAGTCCAGTCCTACACACATGTAAGCCCAGAACACACCGTCTATCTCGTTCTACTTGTGCTTTCGGGAATAGTTCGCCCAATATCAGTTGCTTACAATTTGTTTATCTCCACATGAGTAAAGTATTGCCTTCATGCCAGGCGTTGTAACATCACAGCTAAGTACATTGTGAGCCATTTCAAAGGAAATTGTGGGTCCTAGGCACTTGTAACAAGAGGACCTTTTTAGTTCAGTACTTCTCAATAAGAAGGCACAAAATTCCCTTAAAACTTCAAGGTAAAAAAACCTGTACGTGATTAGAGGGTGGCACCCCTTGTAAGTGTATGAAAGTGGAAGTTCTTAACGCCGGTATTTTATGGGTTGAAAATCTCGATAACGTGGAACATTTTCCAGAGAATCGTAGTTTAATTCGAAACAGTTTGATATTTTGCAAAAATTCAATTTCTAAAATCGATTTTTAAAGGCGTATATTTTACTTAGGAATTGAGCTAGGCTGTAAGTTGTATTGCAGATGTCTACCTCATTTTAAACAAGAAATCTCCTCGCGAAATATTTAGGGAGAGTTTCCGAACAGCCTGTG
>NQII01001287.1:187212-211594 GCA_002778355.1 Clitarchus hookeri
TATAAAGGTGTCCCATTTACCTTGACCACCCTTAATATGGTCCATACGGTATACGAAGGCCACTTTCTGACAGTCAGTGAGTGGCAACTTGATGTATACGAAACAAACAAAGTGCCATTTACAAAATCCTGTATCAGCTGATGCACGAACGAACAAAGTTAAAATTACGTTGGCTATTCTGAGTGCAATGCACATCACAAAAGCAGGAAATAGCGCTTATTCTTTCTCAAGAATGTAAATAATTACGTAAAATAAAAACAAGGACACAAAACAATGGTTGTTGGTGTTAAAAACTAAACTTCATGATAATGTAGTTATGTATAGGTGTTCAAAATGAAATGTACAATAGAACGTATGCCGCACCTTTTCAAAAGACTTCAACACGATTGAAGTCAAAGCTTTTTCACGTCGTATCATCCCTCTCCTATCTCACTTTCAACACTTCCTTGATATTAATTCCAAAAGCACACAGAAATATTGCATAATATTGTTGAATAATTTTTTCTAATAATTTGAAGAAACGACAAGAATTTGAAATATATTTCCAGCCAGTAATATAAGAACTATCAATTTTAAAAAAGACTATGTGTTGACCAAAAAAATGGTTGCTCAAACTTCGCTGTGATGTGCTGTGCGCGCCATCTGTCGGATATTATGCGAGGTATTACCAGCCAGAAATGAACCGATTTCCTGCGCGCTACATAACGAATTTACAAACAGATGCCAATAGTTATATTTTTCCACGAGCTCTGCATCATTTTTAAAGTAACATATTTCATGTACAACGATTTGGAGTACAAGTCATAATATAAGCCGGCCATTAGCAAGCAGATGCATTTAATAACGCCATATTGTTCTCTCGAAATCCAACTCCTTGTTTCTGTAGAAAGTAAGACATGCGTTAATAGTTTTTAAGCAATTCTAACGTTATTCCATGCCACATATTTCCAACTCGAATGTATTAGCTATAACGTCCATTCACACTATTATCTATGTTGTCTGGCAGAGCGTTTACAATTGGGTTATTTACTATCTCGGACAAATTAAAAAAGTGTTAGCAAATATTTAATTATTTGCAACATTTTATATTTTTACTTTTATAACCTACTTATATTTTTAGACAGATGTCAGTCTTAAAATATCTTAAAATTTGTTTAGCACACAGTACAATGGCAAGTGGATTAGCTGACAGCGCGTTGATAAAAAATACAGCCTCGACNTTAAAATTTGTTTAGCACACAGTACAATGGCAAGTGGATTAGCTGACAGCGCGTTGATAAAAAATACAGCCTCGACTTGACAGACCAGCTGATGGTGGAAGGATACGTAGTCAGATGCAAACAGTGGCGCTACTTTCGCAGACCTGTCAGAAAGTGGCCTTCTTATACAGTATGGACTATAACTCCGTACCGGGGCTCCAAATGAAAAGTGACTCTCACAAAGGTTGTATAACTGGAAGGGGGAAATAACACTGCTGGGGAGTCAGCATTGTGTATTAGTGTGATACGAGTACTAACATCAGTTACCTAAATGGCACTATGTATCTATAGTCAAAAGTTCAATGAAGCTCGTCAAAACCTATTTAAACATGTAGAACAATGTACACTTGCATAACAAGAATATGAAATACGACACAGGAAGTGGGATCTCGACTTCCCGTTTGTAGTACTATCTATATGGATACTGCGAGAAGTAGAAAATTCACATTATATGTTCAAAGTGGTGACCATTNCCCGTTTGTAGTACTATCTATATGGATACTGCGAGAAGTAGAAAATTCACATTATATGTTCAAAGTGGTGACCATTGGCAGCGATACACAAGATCAGTCCCTGGGTGAATGACAACACTGCTGAAGAGCATTACAAGCGCACACAATACGTTCCTGCATGTTCTCTGGAGTAGTTATACTATCGCGATAGACAGCACCTTTAAGGAAACCTCAAAAAGAAAAGTCCAGAGGGTTAAGGTCACGAGACCGAGCAGGCCTCTGAACTGGTCCTCCACGACCAATCCACTATCAGGATATTTTCAGTCCAGAACACGACGTGCATACATGGCATGTGCTGGGCATCCATTGTGCCGGTACCACATCATTCTGTTCAGAGATATCTCCTCCAGAAGACCAGGAAGAATTGTTTGCATGAAGGTGGCATACACCATGTCGTTTCAGGTACCATTCACGAAATAAGCCCCTATAACCGTATTGCCAACCATCCCACACCAGACGTTAACTCCCCATTGACGCTGATGGTCCACCTTTCGAAGCAATCGTGGGTTCTCTACGGCCCAATAACGCACGTTTCTCGTATTCACTTGGCCTGAGTTAAAGAACGACGATTCATCGATAAAAAGAACATCCGGAAAACGTTCCTGTTGGCGATAATTTGATGCTATGCCAATTGACAGAACTCTACGCGCAATTCTTGGTGTACGTGTACATTATAGGGATGGAACATATAACACTTAAGAATGCGGTATGTACTCGTTTACGGAATACCAATTCCGGCTTTAATTTGGCGTGCGCTGACGTGTGGANACACTTAAGAATGCGGTATGTACTCGTTTACGGAATACCAATTCCGGCTTTAATTTGGCGTGCGCTGACGTGTGGATGAACTGCTACAGCGGCGACAACAGCAACCTCAGCAGCTTCACATGTGCGAGTTTTACGACGATTGCGTTGCAGTGGGTTCAAATTTACCGTTTCACAAACCTTCACGAGACGGGACAACATCCGTCTGGACGGTGGGGTCTTGCNTGCAGTGGGTTAAAATTTACCGTTTCACAAACCTTCACGAGACGGGACAACATCCGTCTGGACGGTGGGGTCTTGTAATGTTATCGCTCTCTTTAGAGGTGCTCCGCTTGACTAGCATTATGCCAACCTTCAACAGAATGAACGACGAGTGANAATGTTATCGCTCTCTTTAGAGGTGCTCCGCTTGACTAGCATTATGCCAACCTTCAACAGAATGAACGACGAGTGAGCAAACCATGCTGTTGATAATGGTAATAACAGAACTGTGTGTGTGTTTCCGTACAACGCACTTGAACGTACTCTACTGTACTGTAACACAATACGAACACATTCATCTGCTAACTTACATTATCCATAGATTAATAAGCAGAATTTCTACCTTCTCATTGTTGGAGTAAATTTCCGTTGCGACAATTCTTCTTACCTTGCAGTGTACAGTATTCGACAGCACACGGATGGCTGGNTGTTGGAGTAAATTTCCGTTGCGACAATTCTTCTTACCTTGCAGTGTACAGTATTCGACAGCACACGGATGGCTGGCTGAGTACTCACGTAATGTGTGTTCCTTTGTTTCCTTTAATCGCAACCTCTGTGGAATGGGGTACACAACTCTGGGTTCCTGCACTGCTTATATCACCTCTACATCAAATGCANTAATCGCAACCTCTGTGGAATGGGGTACACAACTCTGGGTTCCTGCACTGCTTATATCACCTCTACATCAAATGCAGAGCGTCAAAGTCATATTGTACAGTATCATGCAGCGCCATTGTGCCGCAAGGCATCACGTAACGGGTCTTCATGAACCCCCATGAGTGCCAATGTCTGTGGCGGTCTTTAACGTTCTGTTTATGACTGGTATATTTTGATACATTTTGTAATATGTCTTGACGAGTTTCATTGAACTTCTGAGGAATGGATACATCGTGCCATTTAAAACACTGATGTTAGTACTCGTACCTCATTAATAATAATGGTATAAGGCTGACTTTCCAGCAGTATTATTTCCTCCTTCCAGTTATACAACCTTTGTGTGAAACCCTTTTACATTTGGAGCCCCAGTACGGAGTTATAGTGGGTAAAATAAATGAGACATCCTGTGTGTGTGTGTATGTATATATATATATATGTATATTATACATAATATATATATAAACATAATATATATATTTATATACATAATATTTATTTATATACATATTATATAGACACACACACGGGATGTCCTACGCAAACCACTTTCAAAACAATTTGATTAGATATTTCACCCACTCCTTAACTTAGAAATTTCTAATCGGAAGCACCAAAAGCCTCTTATTCTGGCAAGTGCCCATAAGAAAGTATTTCTAGTTCTTACTACGGAACCAATGAGCAGAGATTATAATTAGAAACAGCCAGCTATAAAACGGCAGCGTGCCAACAGCGGCCAATGTCATTAATCACAGAAATGTGTGTATACAACATCACTATATGGTTTCCTATAACGTTTAAGCCGAACATGCATGTTGTTTATTTTACGTCATGCCGAAAGCAAACGAATAAGTATAATCGGGATCTTACGCTTAAACTTAGTTTGTGTTTGAATGAACCATTTAGTAGTCAGGAGCATTCGATTCGGAATCCATTGTTCAGCGATGATTGCGATTTCGTGAAGTTTTGTCACATATTAAGAACTAAATACTAAAATATTAAATATATAGTTTCAGTCAACTAATTCAGGTCGCATGATATTTTAGTATATTTAAAGTGCCAGTTGGAACACGATCTTAGTTGCCACGACAGCACTGCAGGGTGTTGTAGACAACGAAATATCTGCAAACTCTATTTCAGTATATAATCGCTGAAAAATTGAAATTCTGGAGGACAAAACACGGTCAACATTACACAGGCCACAGTCCATTTAAGCAAAAAGGTAGAAAAAAAGGGAGAGGGTGTAGGGTAGGAAAATCGCGTGGGAGAATGGGAGGGGTCAGTGGGGCAGATGGGAGGGGAGGCGCCAGACGGCTGGTGTGAACGCACTCTAGTGGCACCGGAATGTCTCGGCTGGTCGCTGCCGGCGCCGCCCACTGAAATACGCGTCGCGACGATATAAACGAACCTTTGGCCCCATTCAACGCGGATACTTGCTCCAGCGAACTACTGGACTTGTACCTTCTCCGCCCAGCTGAGGTAGCTAACGCAAATCAGTTTTAGATTAAAATGGTTCAATTGCCATTACCTTCACTTCAGATCGTCAGCTTAGTACAACGTAATTAACATTTTATTAAGACTTTTCTTTGAAGGATAACATTGATATTACCACTAAAATCATAAAAAGGTTACATGATTCAATTGCTTGTACTATAATTTCAGTTACAAATGACAAATTAATGACAACTAAGAATCAATGTCTAAATGGGTGTCACATACTGCTGGTCATTACAATCTCAACACAAGGAAGGAAGCCCCTGAATAACCACACAATAAGGGAATGCATAGAGCAGGATAGGACAACTACGTAATTAGTTGTCCAGCCGAACAGCGCAGCAGGTGCGCTAATGTTGACACTTATAAGCGGTATATACAAAATGTAGGTGGAGGTCGGGGAGTCGCGGAGTAGTAGTGGCCATGTTTACCCGCCGTTCGTATGCACAGACGGAATGAGCATACGCCAAATGACACGGCAACCATATAGACAGGTTTCCGCTTAAACCACGGGAGAAAAACATGGCCTATCGGAATTTTAGATTATCCTGCCGCGAAATTGATTGTAGCTTTGGGCGGCTCTTAACATCGACGTCTTGGGGGCCGATGAGGGTGAAGCGAATGAGTATGAGCAGCGCTGGAATTTAAAGGGTGGGGAAAACGGGAGATCCCTGAGAAAACTCGCCGACCAGAGGCATCGTCCGGCACGATTCCCACATGCGAAAATACNGGCCGCGAAATTGATTCTAGCTTTGGGCGGCTCTTAACATCGACGTCTTGGGGGCCGATGAGGGTGAAGCGAATGAGTATGAGCAGCGCTGGAATTTAAAGGGTGGGGAAAACGGGAGATCCCTGAGAAAACTCGCCGACCAGAGGCATCGTCCGGCACGATTCCCACATGCGAAAATACGGGAGAGACCCCGCCGGGAGTAGAACTGTGTTCGCTTAAGTTGGAGGCGAGCAGCCTAACCACTACAACACCGCAGCCCCTTGCAACCGCAGTGAAGCGGAAATGGGATCCGTGGATGGAGGCGTTACGGCCTGAGCGACGTGCAGGAAGCTAACGGCCCCGTCGTACAAACGCGCGCGAGGACACACACCTGGTGCGCATGGCAATTGGGCAGTACAGCCACATCAAACACCCTTTCAGGAGTTCAGGCGTGTGTCCACATCACTCTGTGTCCGTACGCACGGTTCGTCGCCGTCTGCTGGTAACCGACAGACTATCCGATAAGAATTATTATATTTTCACATTTAGCTTAACATTTTTACTAGCGCTTAAGTTAGACAATTTTTTTCATTGTTTGTAAACTATAAATTAATATCACAACATATTTAAGAACCTTTGAAAATATACAGGTTGTCAGGTAATTCGCGAATACGGACTGCACCAAACGAATCTGTGATCAAAACTAAGTACAAAATACTCTTTGCTAAACATGCATAAGGTCCTTCGTTTATGAGAAAAACGACATGAAAGGCCCAAAAACCATTGTAACAAACATGCGGTATTCCAATTAGATAAAGGTGAGGTGATGTGGCAATGCTGCAACTAATGTGTAGGTCGTAATGCATACGGAGATGAACGGGTCGAGCTCAGTAGTGCAAAAGAGGCCATGGAGATCACATGCTGAGAGTACTGGGACACGGCAATGGCCATGAATTCATCCGGCGGCCAAACTCCGTGGATGCTGCATGCATCCGGCGTGCGGAAAAATGCATTGCTATGGGCAGAGTAAACTTGGAATATGTGTTATGACGTTTTGTATGCTGATGCTGTATGTTGTGCTTAACGTGAAATAGTCAATTTAACTATTTTAATGTAGTTTTTCTTGTGAACTATGGGCCTTACGCTTTTTTACCAAAGAGTATTTTCTACTTAGTTTTGATCACAGATTTGTGTGCTGCAGTCCGTATCCGCGAATCACCTGACATCTAGCGGCCAAGCGTAAAGATAGTTTAATTTCGAGGCTAGCTAACATCAAAAGCGAAATTTCTCCTTGCCCACGTAGGTTAACCAACACAAAAAATAAGACTTCACACAATCTACACAGAAACATGTATTGAATAGCTATATTTTGTATTGTATGACTCCATGAAGAGCAGAATAGCGAAATTCATCGCGAAGCCAACACGTTATTTTAGATGTCAACAAGTTAGTGATTGTGAAAAGGCCTTTATACAAAAGAATCCGCAGCAGCGTCCTAGGTTTGGCTCCGAAGAGCGCCGCGGCGTACTGGTTGACCACTGCTCTACGTCATAGATTCCCGCCCGCCCTTTCCCATATTTTCGAATTGATTGTAAGATTTTAGTTAACGGCAAGTTTTATCCATGCACGCAGATTACTGCAATTTCGCCTTTATGCACCGCTCTGAACACTAGCGTCTGAGTAAGTAAACCTTAATTCGGGAAGAAATGTTTGATCGATTTATATTGGCCTCACCACTAGCGAACCACGCGTTCGACTATCGTTGCGATTCGAGATCATTAATCACGATATATACTACGCAACAAACTTGTCGACCGTCTCCGTGTTACGTTCGCATACTCTTTTCCCACGTCTGTCACAGTAACTCTGACGTATTCTGCAATCTACATAATTTAAGTGGAAAAATCACAATTTGCTCGAACTTCTTCCTCTGCCAAGACAGTAATAGGTATCATGGTAATTAAAACCTCTAAAACAGCAGCTTAATCTGTTTCAACTGCTGCTTTCCTTCTTACACTTAAAAGTTTTAAATACAAATACACAAGGTACAATGATTNCTACATAATTTAAGTGGAAAAATCACAATTTGCTCGAACTTCTTCCTCTGCCAAGACAGTAATAGGTATCATGGTGATTAAAACCTCTAAAACAGCAGCTTAATCTGTTTCAACTGCCGCTTCCNAAAACAGCAGCTTAATCTGTTTCAACTGCTGCTTTCCTTCTTACACTTAAAAGTTTTAAATACAAATACACAAGGTACAATGATCAGCTTTCTCCCTCGTACCTCCGCCATGTGCGGAAAACATTTTCATTTCAAATATGCTCATTGTTTTTCAAAGCATCTGCTTTAAGAATAACATACAAATTAACAACTGCATGTGACGTGTGTACGTGCATTTTTTTGTGAGCCTCAAACTNAGCTTAATCTGTTTCAACTGCTGCTTTCCTTCTTACACTTAAAAGTTTTAAATACAAATACACAAGGTACAATGATTAGCTTTCTCCCTCGTACCTCCGCCATGTGCGGAAAACATTTTCATTTCAAATATGCTCATTGTTTTTCAAAGCATCTGCTTTAAGAATAACATAAAAATTAACAAGTGCATGACGTGTGTACGTGCATTTTTTTGTGAGCCTCAAAATGGCTAAAACGATTATGATGATGTTCAGGTATGAGAAACCTGTTTTATACGGTCAAGCAACACATCTTATCTTTATTACTACGCCATAAAATTACACGATCACTACAGAAAGTTACACAGAGGAGCGTTACCGAAGGAAACCTCACACGCCAGCTTAGTATTGTGCGCACAGAGGCGACGAGGGCATCTGATACGTGTGTGCGCGTCGCCCTTCGGTGCCTAAGGATTTCGAACAAACGCCACTAAAACTATATTTTGACCATTATGAAAATAGTTACGTTAAGCATTGTTTCTTTCAATTTTCCTCCGAGTTGGGAAAAAAAATTACGCCCAGCAAAAGTACAAAAAAAGTTTACGTATGTTGTTCCGCGGTATCTTATTACGTTAAGTTACAATTTATTAAACGACAAGTATCCCATACATTTTCGACTTTTTAACAAATATTCGTAATCAAACTTAATTACAGGACATTACAAATAAAAGCTTACCATAACATAGAGCACTAATACTTAACACAAATTTTGAAGGTTGTACAGATTCAGAAATATTAATACTTTCAAATGGGGTAAAGAAATTATTAAACAATGAGGGAACCTTTGATCACGGTTACAGATGTGAAACGAATAATATTACAAAAATAAGTAGATTTCAAAATAACTGTTATGATGTTCGTTGAGCATTGACAAAACTGATTTTTAAATACTGAATCTGGAAATTTAGTTATGGAGGATTATACGTAAATCGAAAATGACGGGTATACCTCTCCCTTAACGAAAAGATTAGTTGAAGTAAGGCTACTTCTACTGCGGGTTGAGAAGATCAACGTTAAAAATTTGGCAAATGGAAAATTTTCGCCATTAGGTAAGCGCTAGTCTCGGCAAGTATCATATTTTCTCTATTTTCTACGTTAGAAAACAGGACACTTGCAATAATCACAAATCAAACATAAAATAACTCCATAACCTAAGTAAAATCTCTCTTTTTAATAATCCACGTATCTTAAAATTTCAATTAAATGTTAGTCTACCTTTTGGAACACTGCGCACCTAGCGGCGGAAATTCTCCCGATGCCAAACTCTCCCATAAGAAATCACGTTTTGTTCCGAACGTGTAGTAGAAATAACCTTAGTTGAAGTAACGGAGGATTGAAGAAATGTTAGCAGCCAAACACGCACATACACGGTAGCGTTATCTGCTGAGCAGACTACAATGTTACCGAAGGCGCCTACACTCACGTCACGTGACGTCAGAAGTTCCGCGATAACACACAGTGTGTGCAACGGTCGCGTGAAGCACTCGCCATGCAAAAGGACGAGGGCACAATAGATACGAGTACGCATGAGGCCATGAACATGAAACTAGGGCAACATCCGCCAGGTTCAAAACTATTGTGGCCGATACTCGTTCGCGCAGTCGCAACATTCCATACCACCTATCCTGGCTGCGAAACTGTTTTGCGCAATCTGTTTCTCTGCTTGCAAACCACGTTTGTGGTTTAAATACCTTAAGTAAGCATTTGGAGAGGTATAAAAAACAATATTTGAAGAACATAAAACAGTAATCAAGGCGTTTTTGAATCCTCCAACAGTACGGCGAAGCTGAAAGGATTCACGGTCACGTTCAGCTGTCAGCTTTATTAGCTTTTCGATACCGAGGCGAACGATGTCGTGGTGTTCGTGTTTATTTGTAACTGTTCCCGTTTCCTTCTCCGTCAATATTCCGCCGCTGCTTTGTCTCAGATAATTCATTCTCCAGGTTGATTTGGAACCTGCAGTATATATTTATGAAGTCTCTGATTATACTTAGAGGCACGCACTATAGTTTTTAAAAAGCGTACTTACATGTTTATAATTACCGCGCGTTATTTTATGTATTAAGGTAGAATATTAATTATGTTCATATTTAAATATTATTTGAAAATTATATTTAACACAGTGCTTGACACATATCTCTAAAGCGAAACATGTACTTTCACACAGGAAAAAACTCATAAAATCTACTAATGTAAGCATTTAGTTTGGCTTCAGTTTGACAATTTATTGTAAATAGGGTACGCCGTGATTAATCCGTCACCAGGAAATTGCTTGAATATTTACTGCAGATGCGCCTATGCTAATATATTCAAATGCATTGCATGTTTTTTCCAATAAAGTGTTCCGTCTTTCTTACCGTTGGGGAGAAATTTACCCCGGGGTTAAAAATCCACACCGGGGATAAAAATTCGCCTCGGGGTAAAATTCGCTTTAAAGTAAAATCGGCCAGTTAAACCTGCTCGACTTGGCTCCAGTTTCTTACCTGAGCCAAGTCGACCCTGCCTTAAGTGGGAACTTGCTCATATTTTATAACATTGTAAACACAGATACATCTGGTGAGCTGGCATACTGGTTAGCGGAAGGCGCGGGGTCCAGTGACTTCGACCCTAGAGGCCCGGAAGGACACCCCACTGCTGTGGCGCGAGGGGGAGAGCGCCAGTGTGAAGGGCGTCGAACCCCTCTCTCCACGTACGTGTGGGAACTTCTCCCGGCGACTAGGCGCAGGATGTAGGTCACGGACGGCCTCGCGAGCCCCGGGTCGATACTCCGCAGCTGCAGAGGGCGGTCCAGCGACAGCGCGGGCCTGCCCTACACCCTCACGCACTCTCCACACTAGCACTGACTGGCAACTGTATCCATTCACGGGCGACACTCCATTATGGCTCGGCTTCGCCCCTTTTGTACAAATTCTTCTTTTTCGTGTCATCATTTCAGTTTCAGAGGTTTTATTGGAAATTTTTGATAATATAAAATTTACAATTTACTAGTTGCTTAACACCTTTGTATCTAATTTGCGCTGTGCGTTATTTTCTGCTTGCAAAATTCCAAGAACTTATTGATAAAATATAAATATGTTCTCGACTTTTTACAACAAGCAGATGACACACAATTAAAATTACGCACAAAAATATCAAACAACTCGTAAAACGTAAATTTTCTATAATAGTAAATTGTCAGTCATTACTATGAATACGAAATTATGACGCGAAGACGAAGAATCTCTACAAAGGGTGTGAAGCAGAGTCGCAAGGCTATCGCTTACCTGGCGCTTGAAATGCGCTGCTGTGTTAGTAATTAAAATTTTCAACGAAACTATTAAACGAGCGTCCCATGTACTCACCAACGAAAAGAACGCACACTTCAGGCGAGGCCTGTTGAGTGCTTTGAAGACGTCACGCACATTGGAAACACCATTTCGGAGAACATCAACATAGCTACAACGACTTTTCCAAAGCGTTGTATCTCAAAATATACGAGTCAGATACGTACAAGTCTACTCAGGACCCTGCATTGAACCTTCCAATACACTTTCAACCAATAAAATAACAGTGTCACCGCTGTAAGTCGCATAGGCACACTTCAGTGCGACGTGAACACTGCCAGCCAGTTCAAAGACTTGCGCTTAGTGGCGATGGCGCACCTGATGCGCGTGGTAGTGTGGCCCTTACGGCTCCCACGCTTCTCTGCCTGAAACGTAGGAAAAGCCACAGGTAGGCGGGAGCCTCAAAGCTTCAGAAACCAACCGTAGGAAAAAATAACGCCTGTCCAGAAATGCACTGACGCTGGCAGGAAATTACCAAAATTACACCACATCTTAACGCCGTATAAAATATTCAGTTTCCAGAACGATTTTGATGCACATTTAAGTGGCGCAAAAATAAAGATCCAAGTTGTTTTTAACATTCTTACACTGTTACTTGATAAGCATGTGTATAGAGTGACAGTTGTTTTCTCCTAGAAAAGAGACAAAAGAACACCGTAAGTTGTGGAACCAAAGTCTCATTTTGCATACAAGTACAGTTTAGGGAACATAAAGTTCATTCGAGAAATCAAATTTGAGTGATTTTTATAACGTAACTATAAAATAACATTATTTTAGAAAAATTCCATTACATGATCTGAAGATACGTCATGGATGAAAGTGTCTGGGCATTTGAAACAAAACGAACACCATGGGGTTTCATTAAACCCTTGTTGTCACATAAAAATAAGTATCAACATATAGAAAAAGTTATTAAATAAATTACTTCAGTCGATAAAACTACGTTTAATTTTACCAATAAAAAATTGTTCACTTCTGTGAGGCAACATGCCCTACATGTCCACTCCCCTAACTACGCTAACTGTTGTTTACGTTGACAATCACCAACAATCACCAACAATGTACGAGTACACAGTGAGAAAAAATTCAGATGAACAAAGCTGTCAAAGTGTTCAACTAATCGTGAAATCGTCAATCAAAATGTAGCATTTTTACACCGCAGTACAGATATGATTATACGTGACTGTACTTAGAATATAAATTATGAAACATTCCTTCCACAACAGAAGCAATTGTGGTTGTGTGACCTGCCGTTTAACTGTTCAAAAAATACGAAGTTATCACAGTACTTATAAAGTCAAGAATTTTTTTTTTTCCATATCGTATAAAATTAATACTATTAAACGAAGGCACCCACTTCTACTCTGAAAAAACCTATGATTCGTGATCAAAGCGGAAACCACCAAAAGTTATTATTTACATTNGTGTGACCTGCCGTTTAACTGTTCAAAAAATACGAAGTTATCACAGTACTTATAAAGTCAAGAATTTTTTTTTTTTCCATATCGTATAAAATTAATACTATTAAACGAAGGTTATGGGTAGGGGGGTCTGATCAGGCACCCACTTCTACTCTGAAAAAACCTATGATTCGTGATCAAAGCGGAAACCACCAAAAGTTATTATTTACATGNAGGCACCCACTTCTACTCTGAAAAAACCTATGATTCGTGATCAAAGCGGAAACCACCAAAAGTTATTATTTACATTCGTACTATTAGAATAGTACGTTTCCTTTCAATATAGCAACCATTGTCATCGAATACGGTTTTCTACTTTCTGCACTGAAAATTATACGCAATGGGTGACTGTGTACGCGCTACAGTAACTTCGTTAAAAATGCAGTTATTAACATTTCACCGGCACTCAAATATTAAATTTAATATAGGCCTAGTATTATTGGATAGTCACGTCCGACTGTGTCGAGACTCGACAAGAAACCTTCCAGTCTGCCACTAATACGCGAGTTCAATCCCTGAACATCGTGATTCCGAGCACCTGTAACTGGTTCGTGAATGAACACTGCCAGAAATACCTGCTTAGTTTTGTACACTGCCTACCAATGCGCTACTACACAGATTAACACGTCTATGACCTAATGCGTCGACTGTCTATGTGAAACCGTAACATACCTACATGCGCTACTATTCAAGAAATGCTTATTATGATGGGTACTTAACTGAAACAAATTTCATCTTCAACCAATGTCAAAAAACGTTAATAAATGAAAATACTTCTCCTGAATGGTTTACAACATTAGCCGAGGTTTATGTTAAGTATGTGCAGTCAGGAGCAAGGATTTTATTTACAAAAGTTGAATTCAAAAGTGTCTAAACCGCGAACCAGACATGTAGACTGTCCCCGATATCTGTTATCAAATTTGCGAGGTCGTTTTGATGTAAATTGAGATTAAACGCACCACAAAACTCATTCTAGAACAATTATCGAGGGCGGTAAGCACATTTAAAGCAAGAGGTTTTACAGTAATTCTAATTAAATATATCAAATCTCCACGAGATAAAAACAACAGATTGCAGTATAGCGGTTTACTGATTGAATGTTTCAAAAATGCGTGAATAGATAGTAACATAACTTCCATTAATTTATAATATACGGCGTGCCACCTTTATTACACGTGCGAAACAGCCTGCGTATCTGCCTAGCGTTGTGCTACACCTTGAATCAAAACTTGGGTCTCGTTTCAAGGGGAAATGTGGACTCGCGAAACAAATCGATTACAGCCCACGGTTACGCGATTTAATGCAATAACTACATGGGCACCCTCTGTGTTCATAATGAGAGGAGGGAGGGGTGATATTACAAACATAATATTAAAACATTTATCACCATTTAGCAGAACACACTATCATTGCATTTGTTATTTACTAGCGAACAGGCCCGGCTTCGCCCAGTAACAATTTAGTTTTACAGCGATACTTTGAAAGACAAAAATGGTTACTGCGAGTCATCCTTAAAAGATAAACATATGCTATCGCGGACTTTTCTGTAGAACTTTTTAATAGCTACAACTCTGTAGTACATTAATTTGATTTATCTCTTATGGTTTCGTCAGCGCAAGTCATGTAAGCGCCGTAAAAGCGGGGTTTTACGACATGATTACAAACGGTTAGACATTTCTCTACTATCCTTACATTAAATATAATAGAATTATACACCAAAACCTTCCTCAAGAAATTCTCTAAATGATTTTGAAAACCGCACCAACATCCATCAAGTAGTTTAGAAGTATAAGAGAATATACAGACCGGCGCGGATAAGCGACTTTGTTTAGTACTATTTAGAGATTCTCAATTAGCTTCCAATATTTTTTAATAAAAGAATTTAAAAAGTACCTTTTTATTTATAATTTTTTTTCAGCTAAGAGTTGTGTTATTTTTCTTGTCTCATTTTCCACATTTTCCTCAATTTCCTCACAAATTTCGTAAACACTGATCAGGGGCAATTATTAGGTAATATAACATGAGCCGCGACCCCAGCATTGCAACTGCAGCGCAGTTTCAACTGTAGTTCCTGGTCGCGCATGCGCAGTTGCGGCTCCGCCTAGGGCGACTTCCCTCTCGCGGGTGTTTCCCAATCTCTTCCGGCACGAGTTGGCTGCGACTATTGTCTCACCGCCCCGCCGCGGAGGATACTGAACCTGCCAGACACCCGTCACAACTCTGTTGTCAGTACGACAACGGTACTATAGTTAACGTTACTTCTACTCAGGTTGGGAAGATTATGTTAAAAGTTCGGCAACAAAAACTTTTCGTCACTAGGTAAGCGCTAGTGTCGCATGTGTACCAGATTTTTCTCTATTTGCTACGTTAAAAAACAGGATAACTGCAATAATCATTAATCAAATATAAAATGTATTTGTAATTAAGTAAAATATTTCTCTTTTATCAATCACGTAGATTACAATTTTAATTAAAAGTTGCCTTCTGGAATACTGCACACCTAGTGGCGGGAAATTTCCCTATGCCAAACTTTTCCATAAGAAATCTCGTTTTGTTCCCAACATGAGTAGAATAAAAACTTACTATAGTCAACTCGCGGTTTCTTTACACTTTTAGAAACAAACCTTTGAAAAATCATACAATGTATGACATGTTTCTTTGTTTCCTAAATATGCCATGTATCACAAGCGTTTAATACTTGCGCTGACATAAAAGTACCTTATTTTTGGTTCAATTCAAAATTTACTTATATACTAACTATAATATTTAATTTATAATAAATACGAATAAAATCAGATAAAATTGGTGTGCTGGTAATGCCTAGTACGAAATAGTTCTTATGTAAAATATTATTATACTGAGTGCGCACGAAAACGGTGCGTTGTCCTTTTCNATGCCTAGTACGAAATAGTTCTTATGTAAAATATTATTATACTGAGTGCGCACGAAAACGGTGCGTTGTCCTTTTGGTATAATTTTCTAAACTCTTAAGGTGGACTCCCGTCGCATCCGTCAGTCATCCGTCCGTCCGGCAGCCACCCATTCGCCTGTTTTTTTTTTGTCTGTCAATNTTTTCTAAACTCTTAAGGTGGACTCCCGTCGCATCCGTCAGTCATCCGTCCGTCCGGCAGCCACCCATTCGCCTGTTTTTTTTTTGTCTGTCAATTGAAAGCGATTCACAACAATCCGTCGTCCGTCAATCCTTCTGTACGGCAAAATTTCAGTGTGACAACTTAACATAGCGATCTTTCTTTAGTCGTAAATACATTTTGATGAGATAAATATTTTGGGGAAATAATATTTTGGGGAAATAATATTTTGGGGAAATAATTTTTTCATGTGATAAGAATTTATACTGAAATTTTTTACATTTTAAATTCCTGAATTTATTGGCAGAGATAAATAAACACTGATTCACCGCCTTGCATTTTATTTCAAAGTGCGTATTCACGTCTAAGAATGTCGTCAGGAGGCGGTGGCTCATTTGCCGTCCATCGAAAGTTAAAGTTTGGTAAATATTTGACGGAAGGACGGATATAAAAAAAAAGTTGCCCTACGATTGTTTGAAGATCACGTGACCGACGGAAGGATGCGACGGACTATTGATAGTCCAGGATTAAGCTTAGTTTGCATGAGGCGGAGGAATATCCAAGGAGTAGAACTTTAGTAGGGCTTCAGAAAAGTTGGAAATAACCGTGAATGGACTAAAGTGACTGTTCTGCCACCTAGGAGATATGTGTCCTGAAAATAAATATGCCCAGTTTATGAGAACTCGTCCGCCATATTGCTGGTCAGTATTGTTCAGTTTGTTGCCTTGTAATAGGCGTATAAGTTCTGTGAAAATTATCTGTGAAGATATGGAAATGTCTTTTAAACGTCAGCATAAAATTTATCGCCAACTGTTTAACAGTTTCAAGATCAACGATGCCATAAAGCAACTTTCATTTTCTACAGCCTATCATTTTGAATAATGCCGGAAGTTGCCACGTGGCATCATTAATAGTTTCTAAATAACGTTCATAGATGTCGTTGGCTGGCAGTTTTCTAAGCAGTGCTGGTTCTTAGCTCCCCTTAAAGTCTCTTTCTCTAATATTTCTGTACAACTATGGCATTTAAAAAACCCTGTGATAGACAGCGCCACATATATATTTTTGACACTTGCATATTTAAAAAATGTTTGCTAGTAAATTTGCGATATTTCAAATTATATGGAATAATGTGTGTCTACAATTTTGACTGCCTTTCTCATTCGCGATGCGGCTGGAGAGGGTTAATTATTATTAATGACTTGCACTTAATCATTTTCATCGACACGCAACATTAATATAAGTCTAGTTTGAACTACAAACCTCCTTGTACAAACAACTGCATCTTCTCGTTTTAGTAAAATTAATACAATTTAATTTCGCACAATCGGGTAAACAAGAATAACAGAATCAGTTAAAATTTTTTCTTTTTCTACAAACGCTATGTTGGTCCATTACAATTATATCCACTCATTCAAAACACCTGCAGATGAACACCCAAAGTACTATCGGTTTTAGTATACAGTATATAAATTTCACCACTAGCCTATCGAAACACGCACTGCAAAAAATGTAGTTGAAAGAAAACAATTACAGATATTTAATTACATCACAGCATAACTACGAATATGGCGGCAGACATTTTCCGCTGCCAACAATTAAGTACGCTTATATCTAAGAGACAACTCCACAGTTCTACAGTCTGTAGATTATGAGGCTTTTATTTTCGGTTAAGGTATCTAAGTTTCAGTGTATTTTCTTAATGAATCACAAACGCACTTATTTGTGAACATATAGTACATTTTGTTTTATAGTTCTCATCTTTAGTATACTCCACAACTGTTAAATGTAAGAACAGGCNTGTGAACATATAGTACATTTTGTTTTATAGTTCTCATCTTTAGTATACTCCACAACTGTTAAATGTAAGAACAGGCTTCACCTTTAATTTCGTCACTGGTCACAAAAACACAGTGTAAAGTAAGGTACGACAAAACAGAAACCCGTGTGCTTAACTGCATACTCTGGCCATCATTAAGTATGAAGATTAATGCAAAAAACGTGGCCATTACTGAACCAGCAACGTATGGGACAAAAGGTTCGTAACCAACCAAATGCAGAGAAATAAGAAAATATTACACATGGACTGCCTACGTTGTTCGAACCATATACCCAGGCTAGAGCATATATGAAAGCGAAATAATTAAAACAACTGCAAGAAGTAAAAAACAATCTTGGAGAAGACTAACAACCGCTCATCTGATATGATCACGATGAGGATGGGAAAAGAAAGATGGTGCAAGCGTGGGAAACTTGTAATCCTGCAGGCAACACGGAAATGGGGAAAACCCGCAACTTCATAGGCGAAGGAGACAAGTGATGGAAACGCTGTAGGATCTCTGCAGGAGAAAGAGAGATATTGAAGGAAAGAAGCATGACGTAAATAAGTAAATACTTCCCCTGCAGGCATTGACGTCGAGCAGTTGCAATGATGTTCTATCTTTTTTTCCTACTTAAGAACCNACAGCAGTTCCTAACACAAGTTTTGCAGACTTCCGTGCAGTATATTTTACAATATTAGTGTCTGAAAAAAAAAAAGACATACTTGGCAGCGTTGGAAATACCCAAAATAATGCTTAAAATACGCGAGTAACGCAGTTCACGCCAGGAAGGCGAACGCCTTTCAAAGAGTTTGCTAGAAAAATCGTCATTATTTTACACTCGTTCATTTGTTAATTTTTAACTAAATAGGTCATCATTTATATAGGAACAAATAAAACTAAGTAGTTTTTGGGTACCGTAAGCGGGAGTCTATCTGTAACAAGTTGTGACAAAAAAAAATCACATTTAAAAGTCCCCCTATTTCAGTGGGATGTTTAAGATAATCAGTGGTGAAAATTGAACCACTGAACATTACAAATAGCCTCTTTGAAATGGAAGGACATGCAAATAACAGTGAAAAATCCTGTGTCACAAAGTCACCCCCACTTACGGTAATCACACATTAAAAAAATCACATTTACTATATCTGGAACGCAAATAATAAAAAACTTACTAAATCGCCCCCAAAAATTATTTTTACTTAAATATCTATGTATTGCATATTATAAATGTGAATATCGCGAAATAACGTTACGAAACATCCACCAGTTTAACACACGAAACATTTGTTAGTTTTTTTTTTTTTTTTTTGCAATGCAGCGCCTGAGTAATTCTGTTGTAAAGCATGCCAGGCGAGTGCGCGAAGCCGGCGCACGGCGGGTGTAAATGCTCTGCCTTGGACGACGAGCACGCGTGGCGATAGGTTCTCGAGAGCAGACGTGACTCCGTGTCCAAGTTTACAACCACTGTCTTTAGCCTTCCTTCAAATAAAGACTGTTGTCCACCATGATCCAATTAAGGTTTACAAAAAAAAAAAAATCACTGATAATGTATTTGAATAATTTTTTTCAAGTGCAAAGAAAGATGTGGCGGCTGGCGGAGAATCATCCGGTCACGTCACAGAGTAACCAGCGTCCTGTTTCACTTATTAAGCTTTACGTCACAAGCTTACGCGCAAGTTATGTCCATGCTACCGCTGCATTAGTGTAATATTTTAATTACCGCTATTAATGTCGCCGTGTTACACCGGTAAGCAAATCAGAGGGCTCACAAATACAAATTACCAAGGGGTAAAAAAAAAAAAAAAAAAAAAAAAAAAAACCCGACACACATCATGTAAATAGCTAATCCAGGATTCGAATCCGGAACCTCTTTCTAAGGCGGATTGGTAACCTAGGTCATTCGGCAGCTGAATCTGTGCCTCGAGGATCCCGCTGGTGTTGCAGCAGCCATGCGTTGGATCGTTTAGCCCACGCCGTTCTGCCAAACGGGTTGTTTTGGGCAACTGTTTTAATCCCCCCCCCACCCCATTTAAGGCTATTTATCTTCGACAAAACCACGGGTACGTATTCAGCGAACTCTAGTAAGTAAAGCCAACGAAGAATTTTTTTTTTTTTTNCAGATTAAATTTGAAGTGTCGAGAGGACGGCGTGTAAATGAGCGGTGGCGCTGAGTGGGTTTCAAGCCAGCACCAACAATTCGGCCAGCTCGTTCTCGTTGCTTGACCTCTATAAGATCAGTTTTTATTAGGTTTGACTACACACAACGCTTCGAGAGAGGAAAAAAAAAATCCGCGAACTGCAGCTACCCGCGCACACGGCCCAGTCGATGAAGAGAATCGCAGACAACGGGAACGAAGAAGGGCGAAGAACTCGCTTCAACCCAGTATACACGCGCGAACAAAAAAAAATTGTAATTTTACAAAATAAATTACTGGTAACAAATTTTCCAGAACACTCCGTAAAATTACGGACAAGCTGATTTTTCAATACGGACTTTACGTAAATTTCACAGAGCTTTCCGTGAACCTCTATAAATTTGCATATCAGTTTTTCTGAGGATGTTTCACTGTGTACAAAAAATACATTAAAGTAGTAGCAATCATTTATTTTGAGCGAGATTTGAACATAAACCAAAAACTTAGTAGTCCACGACTCTTGCTACTAAATTGCCTACGAACTTCTCTCAACACAGTTTAAACACTGTCCGTTGTTTCTAGAAATGTGAGACACGCAACTTTTTCATTTTCTAGCAATGTTTCACTGTTTTAAGTGTCGCTAACAGTTTGACGTTTGTAGGGATAGGTTTAAGTGGCGTGGGTATCTTAATTGCAGCAGAAACTGTAATTTTCTGGTCACAATGGCGAAGAAAGCTTCGTGTAGACACGGCAATGTTCGTTCCCGAAACCAGAAGCTACCAAAAATATAAGGAATTCCGTATTTTGTATTTACGTACCTCAGCTTTGTCTATTTATAATAATTATACAGATCTAAAGCATGGCTTCCGCGGGGATCGTTTACTTTAATTCTACACAAAGGCGAAGCAAAACGCACTCAGAAGAAAGACGTATTGAAAATAGTTGCCATTCCCCTTCGTCTTAACGCAGTGAGTATGCAGGTGCTTGATGCGGGATCCAACGCACACTTATCGTTCCCTCTAAGCTGCTTACCACAGGCGCCTTTAAAATGACAAAACAATGATAAAGAAACGCCCGGAATTTCCCCTGATTTATCCAGGCTTACACACGATCAACCAGATAAAACGCCGCCTGTCGAGCATCGAGACATCAGTAAACAAGACCGACATTATCCTTTCCAGAGTTAAATCCCAGTTTTCAGATTTTTGACTGTTCGGAATATTTACAACCGAAAATGTTTTTTCTTTGTGCAAACTTTTCCTTTGTATTTTTTGTATTTTCTAGGTGACGGAAACTGCAAAGTTTCTGACGTTTTCGAAATTTATAAGAATCCTAACAGAATTAAAAAAAAAAACGTAAGCTATACAATCAATACATGCCTTGGAACACTGCGGCATGACAGTTGATTTCGCAGAGACGACTTCCTTTCCCCAAGGTCTTCTTCCACGCTTGACAGCCACGGAGGACCATTCAAGTGTATCCTCTCGGATACTTCAAACGGAAGTAAAAGCCAGTTGCTGCCTCGCCCAGGCTTCCGGATACACAGGGGAAATGAACACACACGCATCTCATCAGTCAGTTAACAGATAATGGCAGGTGTACTCAGACGAAGCAAATTTAGGAGCGTTCTTCGGGAATACNCATCTCATCAGTCAGTTAACAGATAATGGCAGGTGTACTCAGACGAAGCAAATTTAGGAGCGTTCTTCGGGAATACAATCACCATCCGAGGAAAATCGCTGCACAGGAGAAAGAAAAAGCTAGCCAAGTTTTCTGTCTAGACCAACATTCGCCGAGCGTCCTGCAGATAATGCACTCACTTTCTGGAGTCCTTCCTTGATGCGGTGTCTTGGCCGTAATTTTGAATGTTTTGAGCACTCACAATGCTCTTGTGTGGGTCCTCGTACAACACACCGAGCGCAAGGGTTAGCAGTCACAACTCCGTACGATATCCACAGAGCATTAAAAAAGCATGTACTCACAAGTGAACGCCAAGCCAAATGGTTACACACTCCCACACCCAGTGTTACACCACGGCACTAATCTCATCCAGTTCAGTTTCAAATCGGAAACTCGAGGAATCTTCACATTATATCCCACGTCTGATCACCACCAGTTAGAAAACCCAAGTAAATATTATGTACAACCAACAAACACGCACTTCCTAGAACACAAACTCCTGCGTCCCTGATGCGGTGCGCGATTCCAACACATCTCCTCCCAAATCGAGAACATGAAGAAACGGTTCGCACTTCCGCGTCTCAACATTGGAGCCTGCCTTTCCGCACACGACATACCGCATCTGAAGGAACACTTAAATTTTCTCGTCACAGAATTAAGTTCAGAGAGTGAGTGAGAATTGTCGCTCAGGCAANGCATCTGAAGGAACACTTAAATTTTCTCGTCACAGAATTAAGTTCAGAGAGTGAGTGAGAATTGTCGCTCAGGCAAGACAGGCGGTTCCTCCCACGGCAGCACACTCGCGTGGGTGGGAAACTCTCCCGGACATAGAACACACCGGGACTATATCGATTATTCTGCGGCAGCAAGGGCAGGTATTAGAGACTTGAGGCCAGCTCTTATCGGAAGATAACACAAGTTGCACACCGCGGAGGTCGACCACAGCTTCACATCATGCCATGTCGAACTATCAACATCCCGTCCGACACTCCATGTTACAAATTAGTTTATGTTAAACACTTCTTTGGCAGACTGACTATTTTAATGTGTGTTCATGACCATGATATCTTAGCTAATTATCACTTGGCATATCTACAGTATGTACATATTAGGTGTCTNTAATGTGTGTTCATGACCATGATATCTTAGCTAATTATCACTTGGCATATCTACAGTATGTACATATTAGGTGTCTCAAATATATGACAATGGGCATTTTCTAAATTTGAATGTATACGTAAAATTTTCTAAATGCAGCATTTTATCTCGATGACTGAGGAATTGTGTTGGCGGGGGGAGGAAAGATGATAAACATCATCTCAGAGAGCCTACACATTTTTCCAAGCAAATATCCAGCTATAATATATTTTTCCAAATTTCAAAATCATACATTTCAATGACAAACTGTTTTGATTACGACGTATAAAATAACAGTGATGCACAAAAATTGAAGAGTAATAATAAAAATTTTAAGAACTATTAAATACTTTAAAGGAACTTTCTATACTTTAACAGTAAAACTTAATAAACAATTTACGTGATTGACGTAGACAAAGCTCACTGCAACAAACTGGCAAATGCCGATGGGTTCAAATCTACTTCGGCAGACTAAAATTTGAAATATCGCGAGAAAATACACCAGGCGCTAAAATAATTAAATACAAATGAAATTCCTTAGTGCGAATAACTGTCTCACCGAAAGACCTTGTAAACGCTCCTTGGGCGATCTTAAAAAAAAATGTTACGTTACAAAGGAAGTGAACTTCTTTTCGACATGTTTGGGTTATAATCTCGAGTAAAAACACCATGTTCAGAAGAAATGAGTTTTAACTATCCTAGCATAACGTAATCAAACCAAGGGACACAGTTCCGATACTGTCGGATTCCAAATCTGAGAACTTTAAAATGCAAGGTATTCGTGCTTTGCAAACTCACCATCGCCACGAAAACCAGTTTCATCCATGAATACGTAGGTATATCCAGTGAACCTTCCAGTCAAAAAGTTGGGGAAGGAACGCCTGTTATCACCGCACAAGTGTAAACAAATAAACGATCCTGCCAAGGTTTTCAAGAAGAAATACCACTGGTAACGTTAAATATTTGGTTAAAAATACTTACGGACAACAGGTAAAAATGATTCTTTTTTTGCATAGACATAAGGTATTGGATCACGAAGTTAAGGATATTTTGCTTTCTATCTACATTAAAAAATTAACTTACAACCGAAGTTTAGTTAAACATCACTATAGCCTCAACTACAATACTATTACTTTTGAATTTAATAAACATTTTCTGAAATTTCCGATTAATTTCATATTTCTGTTCACTACGCATACTTCCATCATTTAGTATATAGGTCTATAAAATTAATTATGAAATTGACTAACAACTATTATAGACTATTCGAAGTTTCTTCACACTCTTTGAATGAAACATTTGAAAAATCACTCCACGTATGACGTCTTTGGTCCTTTCCCAAATAAGTCATATCGCACGCGTTTTGTACTTCTGTTAGCATAAAAATGTATATTATTTTTATTAAATTTAACTTTTACTTATATTTTATTTATAAATAATAATATTTAATTTATAATTAAAATGAATTAAAACAGTGAGAAAATAGGCCTAGTAAGAAATGGTTCACAAATTGCAAAATATTATTACACAGAGACAGAGTGCGCACGAATGCGGTGCGTTGTACCTTTGGTGTTATTTTCTAAGGTTTGTTTGCACGAGGAGGAGGAATATCGTGAAAGTAGAACTTTAG
>NQII01001287.1:211949-236171 GCA_002778355.1 Clitarchus hookeri
CTAGCGCTATATTTCCTGACAACGTATGGGACGTGGAATGGCAGGAAGGAAGAAGCAGCGCGAGTATGAGGTAGGAAAAAAAAAAAAAGTCAAATGTTCATTTTTAAAATACTGTAGCAGGTGGAACGCCACTTGTAATTACTTTCTACAGTATAACTTGAAGATAAAATAGCACAACTCGGAGGAAATCAAAACTTAAAAAGCTCGTTAAAATTTGGCCTATTTTTGAACCAGCCAGTAGTCTCGCGTGAAGTTCTAAGACTTTACGTTCCTTGTCCAAAAAGGAAAGCAAGCGAAATTGGTACTTAACGTAGCAATATTTATGTACTGGTTTAACGACACTTCTTCAGTGGAGCGCGGTGTTATAAAAGAATCATCGGGTAGCAAACATGTTGCTTTTATTATTACCAGGAAGCCACCACAAAACCACAAAGGTATCTGCAGAAGTCATCCTAGGAAAACAAACTCCAAAAATTCGATAATTAAAAATACACATAACTTTCATTACCGAGGTCTTATCCTAACCAGCAACCTGTGGTAATCAGCCTGGTAACTGCATGGGCAAGACTATTCTTTCCTTCGGCAACTGAAATGTCTTGACGTAATCTGCAGTAGTTATCAGAAAACTTCGATATTTCCTTCTGCGTCCCAATTTTCCCATTTAGCCTATACGTATATAGTGATTATTCACTTCCCTTGTGTTTTAATTTGGCTTGTCTAATTAAAAAGGTATGATTTACAATATTCGTACTTAAGTGATTGTAATCAACATAAGCCGCTGCCTACTCACGCCCGAATAAGCATAGACATAGACTACGCGCGTGCTTCGATAGATTTACGCACTGAGAGAAATCGTTGTCGGTGGCAGAACGGGTAGAAACACAAAAAGTATTAAAATGGAAGCGTCAGTAAATTAAATTTTCATAATGTGATCAACCCACTACGTGCTTCTGTATCCTTAAAACATCGCACCGCTACTCCGGTTTTGAAATAACAGCTCATACAGTATTAGAATCTCCCCCCCCCCCCGGGTCTATCATCACAGGCAGCACTAGCACGTAGCATTGCGGAGTAGATTCAGCTTCCAAGAAGTATCTTCGGGTACCCCAATAACGTCGGGAGATAAGCGTCAAGCGTCGGGCAATAAACATTTTATAATGTCAGTACGGTTGCCGAGTGGGCAATGTGCTCGCGACAATTGCAGCTGTGATTTGTTACAGCGACCCTTTCCTACAAGCGTACACTTCGAGGCAACACTTTATCTCGTCGAAAGTGTTATTGCATTCATCATTCCCGTAGTATCTCTCAGGAATTCCGTATGATTCGTCTGAATACTGCATTATATTAACGCTGGACCGTGATTTTTAGTCTTCTGTGCACGTCCTTTACACTGGCTCGCTGACAGTACAATGGTCGAAATCATGTTATCAAACCGTACGCGATGTTGATTTCCGTTTAATTTATCAACAAAGCCGCGATGTAGTAAAAAAATATTTTTCACGCCTTAAATTATTTGCTTTGCATTAAAACTCGGCCGGAAGAAGTGTGTTAAACTTTCAAAGCACGCGTTTATGTAAATATCGAGCTAATCGATTGTTCAAGGCATGTAATTTGAACAGTTCTATTGGTGAAGTAGTCAATCGGCATTGGGACTAGGTCAACATGCGCTCTCACGATTGGATCCTCGTGATCCTCCACNAAAAACAGCAGGTCTATACTAGGCAGGTTCAATAAGAGAAGCGATGATAATCCGTCGACCGATCTGGGTTACAGACGTCAGAAACCATCACTGAAGGGCGCTGAACATTTTTTTTCTAACCTAACCTATTGCTAAGTAATAAGTGTACGTCCGAGGTAGAGACGGGAGTTTATTGCGTCTCATGGCTAGGCCCCATACGCCTACAGGGGAGAGGATTCATGCAAAGGAGGCGTGCATCGCGGCAGAGAGGGATTAATGCAGCCATGACCGCAATTGGGGCCATGAACTGCATCCCTAAGTGTGCCTATAGCTGAGGCTATAGCTAAGAAGGGGGAGGGGGGAAACCGGCATAAGCACCGTCGGCATTGAACATTTCCGACGCGCGAAATATATTCGCATCCTAATTCGCGATTTAGGAACAAAAAAAAGGGGGGGCGATACACGCGAGATACAAATGTGTTTACGAACCCGAACACATCTTTAATGTGTGAAGTGAACTAAGGACAGAACTTTTAGCCCAGTCCAGACAACGGACAAAACAATTAGTTCATTTAGCAATCTTATAAAATACAAACCAGTGAAGCAAGCCGTAACCCTTGCGCCAACCACAATGCCCGTTAAACAGCACTGACCAACTTGGGAGCAACCAGCGAAAAGGCATGGACAATCATCAATCGGACGAACCTAATGTCCGGTTCGGACCGCATCGAGGCAGCCGGATGGCGCGTAGAACAGTCCATTCGCAGGACATCGTTAACGAGGTCTGATTAGCGACCTGCTTCTTCACTGTTTCGAGACACGCGCTCCGTAAGGCGCCAGCACATTGCAACACGGAACATTTCTCCCAGTCGACTGCACCACGAAGGAACCTACACCGCTACGCCTACAGCCAGTGCTCGGGTAACTGATCACTTTTGAAAAACCCACCTAGAAACTATTTCATGCCAATTTTGTATCCATCCACCACACCACGTAAAATAAACGATGTCCTNTGAAAAACCCACCTAGAAACTATTTCATGCCAATTTTGTATCCATCCACCACACCACGTAAAATAAACGATGTCCTTGACGATATCCATTTACGACTTTGTTTATGCATCCGTTAAGTGTAAAAGTAATACGTTAAGACATCGAGGCACTTTTTCCTGCTGCACTGCCAACTTAACGGGGAGGAAGTCACTCACTGTGTCTGTTAAAATATATGCAGTTACAAGCAAAATTTAATTTTTCAAAGACTAATTTTAAAAGTGCTCAACCGCAAACAAACTGTACAGAAGAAAATTAACTGTACAATTTTTTTTTAACTACTTCAGTTTAGTGATCCACGGTTGGATCAATAGTTATACACTATAGCTAGTTCACCGTTAATTCGACACACTGAGAATAAATCCTTGAAAAAATTCCGCTACTAGTAACTGCATATGTTTACACACTACCAAAGTTGTCAGAAAAGCACGATTTATGTTGCGTATTAAAGAAGAACGCATATATTTTGTATAGAAGCAAAATATTTTGCTAGAATTTACTCATTTATTTTGTTCCCAAATAAACCAAATAAGAGTATCTTTTAATCAAAATTTAAGCGTATTTCCATTTCAGCCCAAGACTACCTCCNTTCCCAAATAAACCAAATAAGAGTATCTTTTAATCAAAATTTAAGCGTATTTCCATTTCAGCCCAAGACTACCTCTTGACATCAAACAGCAGTAGTAGGGGAGGTATTCCCCTACTACTGCAGGCCACTGCCAGCTCTCCCCTCCCTTCCGGCCGGCACTCGGGACGATGCGAGGAAAATCACGTAGTGAGCAGACAGTTAAATTTAATTAAATTCAATGCTGTGACAATACCTTTTTTTGGCGTGATTTTACTGAGAAAACTATAGTTGATTCCACTATTATTTTTGTTTCAAGCATTTATTTTCCAATTAACTGAAAATCATACTCAAAGTTACGCAATTTCAACATTTCAAAAAAAAAAAAAAATGTTTAACATAGATAGAATTTAAATGTATAACCATAGCAGAAAACATTTTCTTCGCCATATCTTTAATAGTATTACAATAACCATTAGTAAAAAACCACTGTGTGTTTCTCACTCGAGATGGGACTATATACAACTCTTAACCATTTTCACAATTACTTTTTTCTTTGAATTTATGTAATATGACAACAGTAAAACGTTGTGGCTATAGATAAATGTTTTTTACCTTTTGTGGAAAAAAGGCTGTACCCCCATAACATTTATTTACCGAGATNGAAAAAAGGCTGTACCCCCATAACATTTATTTACCGAGATACGCGGAAAAGTTGAAACACTGATTTTACAGACAATATTTTTACAACATACATACTGTTACCCTAAAATTTTTATTGTATGGTAATAAAACACAAGCATGCGCCATGTCAATAAAATGACGCCATTTCACTGTCACATACATGCATTTATATTAAACCAATCCTTACTGCATTGTGTATACAAATTCCAGTTTCTAACCAAACTTAAAAACCTGCACTTTTAAGACACGCAAATAATTTCACTAATTCTCAGTCAACATTACTTTTGATTTCACTTGCCAGTGTCTATTTAAATCTAAGTAGTTAAGGTGAGAATTTTTTTAAGGTTGATTAAAAAAGTGTAAAGGAAACTGTGAACCGCCAAGGACACTTCAGGGAGGTCTGAATTTTCACGGAAAGTGTATTCGGTTCAAGGAGTGCGGCTAGATTTGAGCCATTTCTGGCAGTATGGAATATGTTGACCATCTTTCGTATTTAAGGCCTATCCGCATATTTCACTTGCTAAGCAAAAACGGTTAGTCCAAATGCTGGAAACACTCGCGTCCACACGACTACGTTATGCAGAGTGCTTGTAGTCAAGCGGTAGCATGCCCGCAATGCACTCGACAGGTTCTGTATTTGATCCGGGCNGGAAGGGGGAGATATGTTCTTCCCAAATGGTTTTCCATCACTATTCCAGGAATGGCGTTCAACAGGCTAAAATTATTTTCCAAATTTTTAGTACATTACATCTTTTTCCATTGTGATATGAAATAACAGTCTGAAAAAGCATGACAATGGAGGAAAACGACTTTTCAAAAAATAATTAAAGAAGTTAACGAAAGGTTAAGTATGTGTCTTTTTTCGCACAATTCTCAAAATGGGAAAAAAAATAAGTTAGGCTGCAGCTCAAAATAACTGCTTATGTTACTAGATTATTATGAAGTAATTTCTTGGAAATATGTTATACGATTCACCCGTATTTCAAATTTAACTTTCGAGATCATGTTTTAAGTCCAAATAGCCAAAAGTCAAACCCTTAGCGCAGGGCAACCAAGCGTCGTGTTCAAAGAAATTGCAACATGACAATTTAAGGACTTCAATAAAAACTAATTTAAAAAAAACGCTGTGTTTAAATAACTTCTTGAAATTTGTCAGAATCACGATTTAAAGTTAAAATTCTTATTTACGCTAAAGAAAAAAAAACTAGATGAATGTTAGTTTTTAATGATTGAGTATGTTTATGAAGTTATCACCGACATGTCACGACATTATAAAATATCTTCAAAATCAAGAAAAAGATTGACTTTATAACACCCATAACCTAGCAGCATAAAAAGAAAAGGCTTTGTTTTATTTGATACCTTTTGCTCAGCTTTTCTGAATTCAGCGAAAAAGAAACACTACTTTCACCTAACTTTCTAATGTGCATAGTAACAATTAAGCAGGACTAAGTTCTTAAACTGCGCAAACTGTGGCTCAGACATTAGCAAACACTTGGCGAGTTATGCTATGCACCTGAAAACCGACGTAACTATATGCCAAAGGAAATGGATATAGTACATTCACGGATACTTCCAAATTTTCTGAAGCCCTGCTAAAGTTCTACTTTCAGTATATTCCTCCGCCTCATGCAAACAATGTTTAACCAAGTCTGGAAAATCACACCAAAGGGAAAACGCCCCACATTCGTGCGCACTCAGTGTAATAAAATTTTGCGTAAGAACTATTTATTACTAGGCATTACCAACATACCTATTTTATCTCTGTTTTCATTCATATTACATAATTATAAATGAAATAATATAATTTATAGACAGATAAGTAAAAGTTCAATTTAACCAAAAATGCGGCTCTTTTATGTTAACAGAAGTATTAAACGCTTGTGAAGCGTGACGTATTTAGAAGAAAAAAACAAAAACACTTCATACATAGGGTGATTTTGCAAAGGTTTGATTTAAAAAGTGTGAAGAAACCGCGAAAAGACTATGGATGTACACCCACTCCACAGATTATAAGAAAGGATACGCAATGCCGTCTAAAAATACATCAGAAGTGGATCACGTCAGTCAAGGAGCAGTGCACGCCCACATGTAACAATCTACGCTATTCTCGGCTCAGTTTCGTTTTCACAACAAATCGTATGCAAATTATTGTTACAAAACGGCAGAGGACGTATCCGAGTTAGTGAGGAATGGAGGTCTTAATAAATATAAAAGAACGAAATTTTATTTCCTACTTAATTTACTTATAACGCCATAAAATACAGTTTTCATTCAAACCACCAAACTACCTGTCTCTACTATTAACATCCATTCTTCTCAGTGAGCGCAAAATTCTTTAAATTGGTTACTGACACTTCGTAACACTCATTATTTACACGTATTCAACCCGACTGTCTTATTGTCAACATTCCAAATGTCCGTCACTCACGCATGTAGTTAAATAGTCCCGTCCGTCAGTCTGACTCTTCACTGTACCGATGCTCGAAGCCCGCAGATCTCATTCTCGTTGGTCACAGCCGTCGCTTCACCGGCCCCGCACACCTTTGTGCAAGGCTCCAGACCAGTGGTGGCCGGCTGTGTAGTGCGTCGGTGCAATCGCACTCAGCAAAACATGTCCTCGCCTCATAATATGTTTCCGGATGGTCTGTGTGGTTGCACTGCTCTTCTGCCAGCGAGAAAGTTCCAACTGCCGCCCTGAAGGGACTTGCCGTACAGGGGTTGGTATGGCGTACAGTGCTCGGAAAGGCGACTCCGTAGCAAGTAGAAACAGCAAGGGTCGCTCCCTTCCCCCTCGAACTCTTAGAAGTGCCGTAGGAACCCTGCTTGGAGTTCACTGAATTCGGTGCAAAACAGATGTCCCCCACAACCGCCAAAACCCACCGACACTAACAGAAGATTTACGATGACAACAATTTTTTTAGGTGGCTTGACCAGTTTCTGTCCAACTTCCATTCATTTTACAACGTGTCCGGATTTCGTGTGTATTATGTGAAAGTTTGCGTTGTTGGATACACCCACCGTTCGCGCGAAAAACATTCGCAGAGAAACTTTAACTCAAGAAGTTATGCCGACCAGTTCCCGACCTTTATTTTACGACAAGCTACACAAATAATAAAGACGAATACAAACGATATTTCAAGAAGAAGATTTAAGATGGAACATCGTGGATTTGCGGGTGTCCGGTAAGAAAGGCACTGTTTTGTTTTCCATGTGTGTTGATTGTTCCATGGAGAACCCACGTGGAGTAAGAATATGTTAAAAACTTAGGGCACTTAAAAGAATATATTAAAAGACACTCTGAAAACAAAACACATATCCGAAATGTACTGACTATGGCCGATATAGGCAAGGTTAACATAGCAACTCAGCTTGATACTGCTTATTGTTTGTCAATACAAAACATAACGAGCCAGTAGGAAAAAATTGTTACATTTTATCTAAGATTATTAACTGTGTACGATTTTTACGTGCTTTTGATCTGGCACTTAAGAGGTCATGACGAATCGGAGACATCAAATAACCCGGGAATATTTAGGAGTATGATTGATTTAACCGGTAACGTGGACACTGCTATTAAGAATCACGTGGAAAGTAGTAACGTATTTACAGGTACTTAAAAAACTATTCAAAATGAATTGCTGGATTGTATGTAGGAGGTCTGTCGGGAAGCAATTAACAATTAAATTGATTAGGCTAAATATGTCGCTCTCATTGCCGATGATAAAACAGACATTTCAGATCGAACTCAAACTGTTTTAATTTTAAGATATGAATATTGCGCAAAAGATTATTACAGATTTTGGTGTTTTTTTACTCCAGAAGGACAAGATGCAAAAGCTTTTTCAGAATGCAGCCTTACAAAAATATGTCCGTTAATAGGTGAAAGTATGCACAAACCTATTGCACAAAGTTTTGATGGGGCTGCCAGTCATGTGCGGAAAAATAAATGGCGTACAAGCTAAAATAAGAGATGTTTTAGCAATGCCCGATTCACAAACTGCTACGCACATCAGTTTAATTTTATAATTAGTCAGTGTGCCTCACAAAATAAACCCGCCATGAGTACTTTTCTCTTGTATCACGGGCATACCAATTTTTTTTTTTTTCTAATTCACCTAAACGACTGGCTGTATTACAAGAGAAAGTGGCACGTAGGATCCAATGGCATCTTAAACAAGGTGGAATTTTAAGTCTGGAATCATAAATGTGGTCCATGAAAATAGGGATGCGTTAATTGAGTGTTGTGAAACACTTGAGAGTGACCGGAGCGAAGAAACTGTATGTAAGGCCCATGGATTCAGTTATTTCCTTAAGGATAATCATTCAATTTTTGGCTCTCATTTTTTCACAGAACCATGCCTCATGTTGACATTCTATTCCAACAAGTACAGTCTCTTCAAGCGGATTCTTTAAGTATTAAAGACGGGGTGGAATGATTTGTACAAGCTGCACAAAGTGTTCGAGGTATCACTGAAACTATTTACAGTGACCTTAATGTTGACGAAATGACTGAAAGTGCACCTAAACGATGTAGGCGTGAAGAATTAAATATGGCTGCAAAATAAGTTTGTGACGTAATAATCACTCGCGCAGAAGACAGGTTCGAAAACTAGGAGCATTATGATGCGGCTTAATTGATAGAAGGAGAAAACTTTTCTGCTTATTCGTCTAGATTTCCTGATAAACTATTAGATATTTCTGTGACAACTTATCCTGTTTTAAACAAAAAAATACTGAAAATAGAATTTTCTGTTTTATTTGAAAGAGACAATTTTCGGTACCTTAGTATGATAAAACATATTTCCTATTTAAACAACAAAGTGATTGAAAAGTTTATAATTACGAAAAGTCGCCGTATGGATTTTATTTTCAAGTAAAACTTATTTTAAAAACAAATGAAATTACTGTGTAGCTCTGAAAACTTTCGCTTCTGGTATTCGTAAAGTTTAAAAAAATTTGAGCACAGCAAAAATAAATTCATAATTAAATAACTAAACTGAAATATATCTCTCCTCGGTTACTTAACTNAAAATTTGAGCACAGCAAAAATAAATTCATAATTAAATAACTAAACTGAAATATATCTCTCCTCGGTTACTTAACTAATTTTTTTAATTGTGTATTTTTTTTTGGTCTATAAAATGCGATTATGTAAACATCTTATCGGAATTCCAAGAAAAATAAAAACAAATATTTTTGGTTCCGGTATATAAATTATACAACTGCAATATAAATATTATACAAACATGAAGTCCTATTAGAAAAAAAATCACCCGATTCTGCGACGTACCAAATAACTTCTTCTGAAACAAGACTATGAATATGAGGTAAGCTGTAAGTAAATATAACTTTTGAGTGTGAGTGTGTGTGTGTGTGTGTGTGTGTGTGTGTGTGTGTGTGTGTGTGTGCGCGCGCGCGCGCGCATGCTGTAAAGTAAGGGGTGGACACACTATAGGACACGGCTAAATACATTTTCCATTCGATATACACTAAATCAAACCGTACAGACCAAAACTTTTACAGTGAACATCATTGAATAAATTTTTGCTTACATAAAAAAAAAGTCTTAATTTTAAACATAGTTTATTATAATTTTATGCAAGAAAATTTGTTCATTATTATTATTATTTATCCGTTGAACTTTTTTTCACACACTTTGTTGTGCATTTCACGACTTTCAGAGTGGTATTCATGACAGACACAAAAATAGCGTGGCGTGGGTTAGCTTCAGGAAGTGTGTTTAGGAGTGAATTTGTAAGTAAATAATTAATTTACTCCGGTATTCATGTCTGATAATGCGGGGCAGAGTTAATATTAATGTTACGTTGGAATTATTTTGCTTAATTCTATTGCACCCAATGATACTACTGTACCCGTTTTGTCCCACGAAAATTGGAAACTATTTTTGCTCTTCTGTGATAATATGTATTAGTGAAATTTTTTTTTTTTTACTTACGCCAATGCCACGTAATTTTGCAAGGCGCAAATACATAGAACATTTTTAGGCAAACCACACGATGGAAACATCCCAACAAAGTCCAGAATTTGTTGAAATTAATTATGTTGGTAAAATATAGAAAGAAGGACTGGTAATGTAAAAATGCATTACTCTGAAATGCATTACTCTGAAAACATTGCCACTAAAATAAAGACATGTTTAGCTTCTAGAGCTAGAAAAAAGCAGCACTTTGCTTGCAAACAACAAAATTCCCAACTATTTTTCAACAAAATTAGTTCGCTTTATGTACTTTAAATGCAAGTAAATGACTAAGCGTTTTGTGTAAACAAGCTATGAATAGTTTTTAAGTTTCACAAGTGAGTTGAACTGTGAGTAAATTGAATTTTAAAAGAGCAGTGAATTCTATTTTGTGTTTGTCAAGTTTGCGTTTTCTTATNGTTGAACTGTGAGTAAATTGAATTTTAAAAGAGCAGTGAATTCTATTTTGTGTTTGTCAAGTTTGCGTTTTCTTATAGCGACTGCGACAAAAAAAAACCTGCTCAGTGGATAACATTGAGTGTCCACTCTGTACTAGTACTTTATTTACCCTNGTTGAACTATGAGTAAATTGAATTTTAAAAGAGCAGTGAATTCTATTTTGTGTTTGTCAAGTTTGCGTTTTCTTAAAGCGACTGCGACAAAAAAAAACCTGCTCAGTGGATAACATTGAGTGTCCACTCTGTACTAGTACTTTATTTACCCTNAGCGACTGCGACAAAAAAAAACCTGCTCAGTGGATAACATTGAGTGTCCACTCTGTACTAGTACTTTATTTACCCTATGCTGTAGAGCTTATTTGGACTGGAGATGGTTGGTAAGTGTACTGTGACGTCATGTATAGACAGTACGTCTCCTAACTGCTGCTGGAATGATGGCAGGTTGGAGTGCTGAATATGTGTGGCGAGAAGAAGCTAGTTTGTCCACGTTTAGATGAGTTATTTTCGATAGTATTTTACGTCAATATAAATATGAATAAGNCGAGAAGAAGCTAGTTTGTCCACGTTTAGATGAGTTATTTTCGATAGTATTTTACGTCAATATAAATATGAATAAGTTTATGATTTAAAATGTTTTTAGGTCAAATTACAGTAATAAAAGTGTACAGTTATCATACCATAAAAATAACAATTTTAAAAATTTAACATTTTTCTAAAACGCATTTAAAATATCTCAGTTACTTTAAAAAAAATGTCAAATTTAACCGTAGACAGACATTTAAATTTTCACGCTGAATGTTTATGTTCAATTGAAGGTTGAAANAAAAAATGTCAAATTTAACCGTAGACAGACATTTAAATTTTCACGCTGAATGTTTATGTTCAATTGAAGGTTGAAATTTAGTATTAGAAATAATACAACTGTTTTTGTTGCCAATACAATCGCACAAAAAATATTTGATGTAATGGCGTGGAAAAATGATTTAATGGCAATAATTTAAGGAATTTATATAAAAGGTTATACTTTCGTGCTAAAAAATTCAGAACTCTTGCCAATTGAACACGAAATGATTTTGCCGCAAAATATATCTAAATATCACAATTTCTAAATTTTAAAACACAATTTTTTTCCAGAACCGCTTTCCAAGTTTCGGGGAAAAACAATTAATGTAGCACTGAGCCAGCTGGAGGTACCGGCCGCCAGTGCTTCAGACTCTAAGACTGTCGACCCGGGGGCTGCGGCGGTCCGATCAAGAAGGCTCCTTGCTCCTCGAGTCGCGCTGAGGAAGTCTAAGGCAATGACCAGAACATTCATGCAATGATAACCGAAGTAATTCAATCTTCTAAAGACAGAAGGCAGCACAAGTCAAGGTAAGCTTATCGTGGCATGCTTCAAGCAACGCGGCGACTTCTTTGTAACTGCACACTGTTCTCGAATTACCAGTGATGCCCTTGACACACTGTGCTTCGTACGCTCGAGCAGAACGGGGAAAGGGAAGCCAAGCAGAGCGGTGGTATGTAACACTATGGTACTTCATACTATAATACAAATAATGTAGGCAATGAATACATAGAATTTATGGTCAATCAACTTAAGCTACGGAAGCATTTGTTTAAATTTCAATACACACACACTCAAATTGTCCAACAGGTTCGTTTTTCTGTCCGAGAGAAAAGTATTACCTCATATGTTTTGAATAAACAGAGAAAATATACGGTAAAACGTGGCTTGTGGTCACGTTTCTAGGCAAGAAGGAAGGACTACGAAAAAAAGGGGGGGGGGGATGCAGGCACTGAAGCGGCCCGTGTCGTGTTGCATCATTGTAAGCTGAGATCCGAGCAACTATGGGCACGACCAGGCGAGTATACTAGTAACGAGGTGCGTGCATTTGATGCTCCACTGAGCATCATTACGGAAAAAGTGAAATAAACGAAGTAACCTGATCCTATTTATGAAAAAGAGGGTCCGAAAAAATTATTTCAGCCAGCTGTATACTAAATATAGTAAATTAAAACAATAATAGATTGAAATAAAATGCAAATCGCAATGATATCGAACCTGGAAATCTCACATTTTCTCGGCAGTAGCTGCATGTGGAACTACCGCAACTGGAATGAATTCAGTCAAAGGCATCCGCATTTTCGAGGTCTGTATGCGCGGTGCATCGGATGTTTTATCATCGCAGCACAAGCCACTGCACTAGACTGCAGTCATTTCGTCAACAACGCAACTCTACAAGACCTGCAGCGGCGATCCAACGGTTTTACGGTGTAATAAATACAACAGGTGTTCGGCACGTTCCTTCTCGTCCATTTGCACTACAACAATCGAGAAACTGGCACTTTATCTCGCGCGTTGCAAACATTACTTGGATGCCCTCCAAAATGGTTAATAAATCACTCACGGTATTTTCATACTGTTANTACGGTTTTACGGTGTAATAAATACAACAGGTGTTCGGCACGTGCCTTCTCGTCCATTTGCACTACAACAATCGAGAAACTGGCACTTAATCTCGCGCGTTGCAAACATTACTTGGATGCCCTCCAAAATGGTTAATAAATCACTCACGGTATTTTCATACTGTTACATTTTAAATAGACTGCGTGAATATCTACAAAACATAACGGAAGGGAATGATACTGGACGTTGTTCCATCGCTTTATCTCACGCGGCACGACGAAAAACTAAAACAATGCACGCCAGTCGAGTGTCTTGCACAGAGAGGCGATGGGGAACCTGAAGCACAAGGCGGTGTCGTCCCCATCGTTTACTTTGCTTGCGTGTCTCAAACACGGAAAACAGCGCATTGTAGGCGGGTAAATTAGCGATTGTGACGAAGAGAAATTACAGACGTGTGTGCATGCGTGTGTGATTTGAGGGGGAGGGCGTTGGGGTATATCTTTGGACCGGTACACACCAACCACAATTCCCAAATTTATACCGCACAAGAATAGTTTTTTTTCTCACTTACTTTGGCTAATGAAATTATCTCCTAATACTTTTACAAGGGAAATATTATTTGAGAGGATTCATTATAGACAAAAAGTTTCTGCATGTACTCGGATGTGGTCCGCGAAAAATTTAGCTGTCCTTTGGGGATGTCAGGTTCAAAGTCACGAACACAACAGTACTATTGATCTTTCTTCTTATTATTCTGTGACTCTTATCTTCTTGTTACCGCATGCAGCACTTCCGTTAATTTCCGCTTTCCTCATAAATTTCTCCGGTGACCGTGAGATAAAGCTAGAAAGCTTTTTGATGACAGTAAAACACATAGTCAAGAAATCTCAAATCATAATTCGTAACAATAATAATTATCGTTACAATAATTATTACAAAAATGGTTACAACAANTATTGTCAAGAAATCTCAAATCATAATTCGTAACAATAATAATTATCGTTACAATAATTATTACAAAAATGGTTACAACAATTATTATGATGAATAATTACAGAAAAATTATACGTTTCCATTACGAATAAAAATTATTTTCACACACAAATCACATGCATGTTTCGCTAAAATCATTAATTCAAATATTTTCTGTTGGCCGGCTGCTACAACGCTTCTCTTCGGTAAATAATATTCACGAAATTCCGCGAGTCAGGAGGGTCTCCACTGCACACTCAGCAGCGGTGACGAATCCTCTTAAATACGGACTGTGGCATAGGACTACAATCCTGTTACTTTCCAAGGGTTCCGCCTGGTTGGAGGTATTTCACGTGTCCTACGCCTAAAATCGTGGGATGGCTACGAGCGACACAGGTCGTAACAAATGTTGACTTCGGAATTTGTTAGAAATGGCTAAACGCTCTCAAGACATAATTTCGCATTGGTGCAAAACAATTATAAAAACAGATGTATGTGAGCCACTAATTATTAAGCGATATAGTAATTTTGTGCATTATTTAGTTATTTGATTCCATGTTCACAGCGCTTGCTTAATTATTATTTCGTCTAATTATGTTCTTGCACTCACTTTGGTGATAAAAGTGTTTTTGAAGCTTTAGAGCGAACCAATCGCAAACCACCATCACATTGATGAATTACAACACTTTTGAAGGTGCTTTAGTCCAAGTCTGACGCCCAGATTGGCAGATAGTGTGTTATTTCTCATCTTATTACTTAATCAGGGTTTCACAATGTTAACTAGCCTTGACTAAATATACACTCTACGCAGTTAAAACAGGAAATTAAAGTGCCATAAAAATGGCCTTTCTCCTGCAGCATTACTTTACTCATTTATGCACAGTGACTCCAAAATGTATTGGTGTGAAGGTAGTTGCGATACAAATGCAAAACATTATAAACGAAACAACATTTAAGTGGGACGCGACGTGTCATTAAAGCAGTTCATGAGTACCAATACATTCCGCAGACAAACAAAATGATGGAATAACACGCGCCGTTCACAAGCAGAGCGGTAATGTTGACAGACATGTGGCGTGCAACGCCAAACAAGTATCGGTCTAGTGAACACATTGCCTGAAACCAATGCTCCGCAAGAGACACCAGTCGTCTCCGTGAGTATATAAGTTAGTTCTGAGCTTGCCAACATTTGGTTTGCGTCTGAAAACCACTATGGGACGCACACCAAAAGAAACAACTGAANTGGCCTTTCTCCTGCAGCATTACTTTACTCATTTATGCACAGTGACTCCAAAATGTATTGGTGTGAAGGTAGTTGTGAAACAAATGCAACATTATAAACGAAACAACATTTAAGTGGGACGCGACGTGTCATTAAAACAGTTCATGAGTGCCAATACATTCCGCAGACAAACAAAATGATGGAATAACACGCGCCGTTCACAAGCAGAGCGGTAATGTTGACAGACATGTGGCGTGCAACGCCAAACAAGTATCGGTATAGTGAACACATTGCCTGAAACCAATGCTCCGCAAGAGACACCAGTCGTCTCCGTGAGTATATACGTTAGTTCTGAGCTTGCCAACATTTGGTTTGCGTCTGAAAACCACTATGGGACGCACATCGAAAGAAACAACTGAAGAAAAAAGGAAAATCGTAGAGAATTGATTTAAATTCAAAGACGTAAGTTAAACTATAATATATATCGCTACCGTTAAAAATATTGCGTACAAGTAAAAAAAAAGACTAAGAAGTGGACGCCCTTCGAAGCTTTGTCCGTACGACAAGCGTCACATCGTACTCGTACGAAAAGTAGCCAGAAATCCCTAACTGTGTGCGCCGAGAATAGCAAAAGAGGTGAAAAACTACAGAAGTAAACGTATCAGTTCAAACAATACGAAATGTACTTCATTAAAATGGATATGGGTGAAGAACAGCTCGTAGAAAGCCCTCTATTACCCAGGCTAACAAGAAGAAGAGGCTTCTCTATGCTCAGGCACACAGAAATGATACACATGTTCCTATGGAAGAAAGTTGTTTTTTACTGACGAGAGTAAGTCCAACATCTTCAGGTCAGATGGACGAGTTACGGTATGGAGGAAGAAGAATTTGAAAGTTGAAGAGAAGAATGTGAAATCTGGAGGAGGTTCCCTGATGGTTTGCGGTCGTATGAGAGCGAGTGGTGTGGGTGATTTAGGTTTCATTGAAGGCACAATGGATCACATGGTGGACATTTACATACTGAAGTCTCATCTTTCCCATAGGGTGGAAAAAATGGGGCTACTCCCTACATACTGCATTTTCACTCAAGACAACGACACCAACCACACAACGTTGAACACCACGCCGTGGTGGTTATAAAATACGCCATATTGGATGGAGACACCACCACTATCTCCCATTATCAACCCCAGTGAGAATGTATGGCACCAGCTAGAGCTAGGGAAAAGAAAACACGGGATACCTAACAAAAATGACCTGAAGTACGCCCTCCACAAGAAACTACTGAAACGTTGGTGAGATCAATGCCCAAGAGGTAACATGATACTATAAAGCGGAAAGGAGGACCGGCCAAGTATGAAAGAGTACGAAAATGAACAAGAAAGTTTTATCTTTACTGCAGACCAATACGTATTTGTGTTACGAATGTTATTTTACATTTAGCTTCTTTTGCAACAAAAAAGGATTTGTTTCAAAGGCTTCGGTGCCTAGTGCTTAATGTAAACTTATAACACATTCAGCTTTATTCGAGCTTGAATCAAGCTTGTCATGACAAACCTGCATGCTTGCAACAAGACTGTTGTGCAAGCCAAGAAGCTCCGTGTGTCAAACTAACAACCCTGATAAGTAAACTTTGATTCGAACTTGCCTTTGCAAGTTGCAAGCATAATTCAAGTAGTCTGCAAGCTTGCTATTAGGAAGTATGTGCCAGGAAGTAATTGGAAATTTGGCTGGAATCACATGTGATATGACAAGCTTGCTCGACAAGGCCAATTCAAGTCAAATGGCAACAAGGTTGCCGCGGGATAATGCTGTTTTACGCAGCAGGTCAATGTTGTCAGGTAGTCTAATTTGGACTTTCAGAACAAGCTTTCTTGTAGACTGAAAACTTCTCCTACGGAAGGTTTTTTGAGCGTTAATTGTTCTAGCCTTCTTGGCCTAACATATCGACAGATATCAATATAAGAATCAACGCTTGTTTTAGGTTAATCAATTTTAGCACTTGGATTTAAAATTCTACGGTTCGCTGAGTGGAACAAATTTAGTTAGTTATCCAGCAACTTGTTAGGTTTGCATTTTCTGATTCAAAAAGTTTGTGAACTGAACTTAATGTATACCTGTTTGAATGTAGAGAGATTAAGGGTTGGATTATATATATATATATATATAATATATACACAAATATTATATATACATACATATATCATACAACATTTCTGCAGTATGACAGTTTTCTTTATCCCGTACCAGATCAAAATGGAAAATCGAATAGAAATGCACAATGCAAATCGTGGCTAAAAACAGCTAAATTGGGTTAACGAAGTGGCTGTAGTTTGCTACAAAATGGCTGAAGTGGCAACGCTGATGCAAGGCACTGAACTGACGCGCAGTCTTTACATTTTCAGCGGAGACCCATCATTTTATGGTGAAGTAATAAATGGGAAAGTGTTGCAATTCCCTCAGTAACTTTAAAAAACAAACGAAGTTGTTTTCGTACCTAGAAATAACTGTGAAATCTGCAAATTTAACCATTTTCGTAAAANAAAAAAAAAAAAAAAAAAAAAAATACAAATTAGAAACACAAATAAACTTATCGGGTCTGGAATGGTTTTTAAATGCTGTTCCTAAATGGAAATATCTTATGTACGGAAAACTATTTTTCAATCATCTTTTTTCTCGTGAAGCTCTGCGCACAGTTTGGCAGCCTACACAGTTCCCCAACGATGTTTGACATATTAAATTATTTCGTGACACGATATCAATAATAACTTGATAAGAACACAAATTATTTGAAAAATAATTATGTTTTTAACATAAATATGAAAATTTAATATTGAAATATTGATTAGAACATATTTTAAAATGTTATTTTAACAAAAAGTTTTTTCAATTAAAGTGTTTTNTTTAATATTGAAATATTGATTAGAACATATTTTAAAATGTTATTTTAACAAAAAGTTTTTTCAATTAAAGTGTTTTATTGAAGCCGCAATGTTGCATGCTGCAATTTCTTTGAAATCCTACACTTGGTTCAGCTGTGATAAGGGTTTAACTTCCAACTATTTTAACTATAAATTTAACTTCAAGAGGTAAAATTGAAATACTAACGAACCACAAAACAAATTTGCAAGAAATGCTTTTCTTGNTATAAATTTAACTTCAAGAGGTAAAATTGAAATACTAACGAACCACAAAACAAATTTGCAAGAAATGCTTTTCTTGACGTTATAACAACATTAAGAATTATTTTCAGCTGTAGCGTAAAGTAATAATTTTGTCCGATTTTGAGATATTTTTTTTTACGAAAAAAGACAAATTTAAAATTTTTATAAGGAAATTAATTTTTACAATTATTTTTTCTCTATTTTCATAATTTTTCAGACTACTTTACTTCGTCTAACAACGAAAAATTATGTACTAAAATTAAACTGTAAAACATAATTTCAGCCTCATGAACACTCTTACGGATGTTCAAGAGTGGAAAATTATTTCCTACATTTTACAATACTACTATTTTTTTGATGGCAAGAAACAATTGTCTGGAAAAGTATGAAAATGGTTGGAAATAAGTTTAATAAAACTACTAAAGGAACAACATGAATTGTAATAGTATATTTTATATATAATAATATATTTTATATAATAGTTCATTAGATTACCATTAAAAATAAGCACCCATATCACCAGAATGTAATGGGAATATTTTATTGGTACTTTTATTTGCTGTTTATCAGTATTTCAAATTTTAACTTTAAGTAAAATTTTACGTCAAAACATTTTAAAATATCAAAAACTATCGCAGGTATAACAAGTGTCGGATTTCAAATAAATTGGCAACATGACGCATCTACGATTCCAACAAACAATGAAACGCAATTCTGCTTCAAAAATAACTTTCTTAAATTTATATCAATACATTTTTTCAAGTCAAAAGTTTCACATTTATGCTATATAGCATAATGAATGTAATTATTTTGTTAAGTTATCATTTATATGCCGCGATGCTATAAAAAATTCCAAATATCTAAAAAAAGAATTATAGTTATTAAAAGACCTTAACCGGCCATGGCACGGGATTAAGCAGTGTATCATGGTCTATGTGTTACCGAATACTACGTCGTCAAGAGCGTAGACTGAATATCGGGTAGAGTGATCGCGCTAACTGCGCAATACCAGTCCCTGTGTCCCAACATTGAACTGCTTTTATGCTAATACGACTATTATAAACGACGTGGACAGGATTTGAGGTTAGAACACAGTTTAATAAACAAGTGCTCTGAGATGATCGTACACTTCCTCTAACCACTTTGTAATGCAATTAGATTTAAATCAAATTGGTATAAAAGTATTTTATTCATTTAAAAGTGATGGTCTTCTGAAAGTTAAGATACAAATAAACACGTTCATCACTGCTGACCATGTGACTGGCAGCTGTACTGGTGCGTGGTGCGTCAACATTGGGTACATGCGCAGAAGACGAGAAATGTGTCAACCCAATCTGAGAGTCGGGTTGCCACTAAGTACACTCTGACGCTGCGCGCGCATCACTTGGACGATACTTTGACCGTGGCGACAGTTCCATCTAGTGCCATCCACGTCTAGCAGGTCGAAGGGCCAACTTACTTGGATCCAAGCGTAACTTTGAAGTGGATAAACATGGCGTGGAGAGAGGGCGCGCCGCAGCGAGTGGACGCGAGACACGGCGCGTGCTTCGCACGTCGTCGCGCGGTTCAACCACCAGGCGAAGAGAGCGCAGGCGCCCATTGTGCCAGCCGTCCCGTGGCAGTTCTCGCCGGCAAGACTTCCGCCACTGCAGGACGACGGCTCGCGTCTTCCGCGGCGCTGCTGCAGCGGCTGGGGGAAACCCTGTCGCGCTGACCACCGCGACACGACCGAAAACCACAGTCGACACTTTTCCTGCATAACTCACGCCATTTCAAGGTTGAAACTACCTGCAGCTATTTCTGCGCGTGAAGCTCACAATCGTGGGGGCGATAAGGAATAATGCCTGCGTCAGACGTAGTGGCGCTAGTTAGAGTTGGTTGCGGGGATTTGCCGGGGAAAGGGAACTTAACTACGTGTGTAGCTCCGGCTANGCGCTAGTTAGAGTTGGTTGCGGGGATTTGCCGGGGAAAGGGAACTTAACTACGTGTGTAGCTCCGGCTATGTAGCATCCCATCTGAAAACATTATATGCCATTTTCCGTTTTTTTTTCCCCTAAGCTTTTTATTTTCGACAATTCGATACTAAGAAACCAATAATATTCATGGCTTGGACACACATGTGCCTGTATATGCCTTTCTTATACACCGAAGAGCCAAAAAAACCGGTATAGCCGTGCGTATGCAAATAACAGGGGCATGGAACCAATCAGAGTAACGCGATGCGGTCGGCAGCTAGATCGGTTACTGCTGCTACAATGGCAGGTTATCAAGATTTAAGTGAGTTTGAACGTGGTGTTATAGTCGGCGCACGAGAGATGGGACATAGCATCTCCGAGGTAGCGATAACATTTGGATGTTCGCGTACGACCATTTCACGAGTGTACAGTGAATATCGGGAATCCGGTAAAACATCAAATCTTCGACATCGCTGCGGCAGGAAAAAAAATCGCGAAAGAACGGGACAAACGACGACTGACGAGAATCATATTTGCACTGTCTGCACGTTGGGAATCTCAAATTGGCGCAGATTGGATGTTTGGACTGCCCTGCAGGATTCATGGTGTGAATTGCCTCCTGCATACCTTCAGACATTAGTCGAGTCCATGCCACGTCGTCTTGAGGCACTTCTGCGTGCTCGCGGGGGCCCTACACGATATTAGGCAGGTGTACCAGTTTGTTTTGGCTCTTCAGTGCATAGTAAACACAGAACGCTAACAAATTCGTATGATTGTGCGAGACTTAAAGGCAAGGGAAGTGGGGTTTATTTTCATGCATTTGATAGGAGCGGAGTGAATAAATAGCTAGAAGCCAGGAAAACCTTGCGGACCGGCTGTTGAGGAGTGCAAACTGAAACTTAGGAAAATGTTTTTGTTTAAGAGTATATAGATGACCGTGCTGTCGCTAACGCTGCCACGCGCAAGGCTCTGAGCTGGCGTGCAGTGCTCTCGTCTTGCTGCGTCTTCCTATGGAACTCAAAGTTGTCACTGTATCATTTCATTGACGGCAAGTCTGTAGCAAGTTCAAAACGGACTCCTGTAGTTCTGCCGCTCTCGTCTCACTAAAGAGTTTTTAACATAGAACAGTCTGAAATAGCCATTTTTAACAGCGTTTGACGGCTCTAAGATAATATTTATAGAATGAGTATCTTGAAAGTACTATTAGGTTTTCGTCTTGGGCATGTTTTCTTTTTGTGGGCAAACATATTGGGGGGCACGTTTAAAAGGAATTTCAAACTTGTTCCAAGGCAGTTCAAGCGCCAGACNTTTTGTGGGCAAACATATTGGGGGGCACGTTTAAAAGGAATTTCAAACTTGTTCCAAGGCAGTTCAAGCGCCAGACACGCGATTGCCGTAAGGAAAATTTCAAGCCAAAAGCTGCGTAGCGAATCCTGCGAGAATCTGATGACTTGTAAAAAAGTCCAGTACTCCTTACCTGTCAGAGAAATCCTGTCCGAATAAATGCTTTGAGATGTGAAAAACTGGAAGTACAAAAGTGATTAATTTGGGTGTACGCATACAGCGTTTTGGATTTAGTAGTACTAATACTTTCCTAAATAAATTCACAACAATTTTGTCGGCGTTAATAATTTAAATGAATATACGAGTACACCCTGCAAATGATTCATATGTTCAATCCAATGCTTGCGAAATCAATTGGTAAAAACTTCCATCCCCTTGTCTGCATAAATACAGTGTGCACTGGTTGGAGTAGAACCTACTTGCGGTAATACCGGCAACGAGTAAACAAAATATACATTCCTCGATTTAACAGCTTATTTAAATTGTGATATCACAGCTAATCCGGTTATTATCGATTTTGCACACATTAACTTAAGTATCGGGATAATATTAAAATAGTTTTGTTTTTAAGAGCTTCATGGTGTCACCTTAAAACAAACGAATACTAACAGAAAAGCTGCTGTTTCCCTCAGGTTGAGAAAAAAAAAATCAACATGGGAGAGATTGGCACAGGGAGAATTTCTGCCGCAAGGTGCGTTGGGGTTGCGAAGACGCTGCTTTAAAACTGACGGCAAAAGAAGAAATTGTGATTATTTGATTTAGAAGCTTGTTTTTTCCTCCGAATTGTAACATGCACTTGTCCCTGCCAAAACAAATTAACTTTATCTTGTAACTAATACCTACGCCCTCCAAATGGTGTTCACAAGTAGTGTAACAGTAAAAATAAAATTTTGTTTGACACTCAGTTTTCGTNAATACCTACGCCCTCCAAATGGTGTTCACAAGTAGTGTAACAGTAAAAATAAAATTTTGTTTGACACTCAGTTTTCGTAATTGTGCTTATATAAGAAGAAAAAAAAATTAGGTGGAATACAGATGCCTGCAAAATAAGTTTTCGATTATCACCTCACATTTAAATAAAATATTTTGTAATCAGACATTTTGCTAAATCCAGTTTTTTGCAGAATAGTGTAGAATATGTAGACATATTTTGTTAAAATTCTACTTTGGTGTGAAGAACAAAGTTTATTATTTGCGTAGGTTCCAACACAAAATCAGCCAATTTTACAAAATTATATTTATTTCATGAAAATTGCAACTATTCCATTTGTTTTCGCAAACAATTGAGAAAATCCGGTACACGTGATACAGGAGTGCTACCTGGCGGCGAAAATGTTTATTTGCCAAATTACTAGCGTTGAGATTCCTAATGTCAGTAGAATAAACCTTAGTTTTACATGTGACAGAATGATACGTAATTGCCTGAAAGAAGAAAGCAGGCGGGACTCTCGGAAACGCCCAGTTAACAGGTGACGTACTTGGGAATATCCTACAAACCTATGGCATTATTATTATCATGTAATGACACACAGTGGCCAGCCCATCAATATACACTCATCAGAGAATGCACAAACAACGGTAATCTGAACAACATTCCTACGACAACTAGCACTAAAATGATATTATTCTAATAAAACATTACCCCTACTTGCATACAGCAATAGCCACGGCCGAAAATTGACTGTTACAATGGTTCAACGATTAAGGCTTCCAACGCGTGAAAATTAAACCGAAGCACTGAGGTCTATAGAACTTAAAACAGCTGCAAGGTAATAATTTCCAAAATTTATCTTCATACATTTCAGTTATATCAACAGTTTTAGAGCGACCACGACATCAATTTACTGGCTGTAAGCGAATTGCATTGACCCACTACACAGATAGCGCAAAATAAATTTTTACCACTTTACATTCGGGGCCGCGGTGGTGTAGTGGTCAGCATACTCGCCTCCCACCTAGGCGGGCTGCGTTTGAATCGCGACGGGGCCGCTCCCGGATTTTCGCATGTGGGAATCGTGCCGGTCGAGTATGCTGGTCGGCGGATTTTCTCGGGGATCTCCCGTTTTCCCCGTCCTTTCATTCGGGCACTGCTCCACACTCCCCTCGCTTCACCCTCATCGGCTCTCAAGACCTCGATGTTAAGAGCCGCCCAGTTTACTTCACTCACACACCCCTCACTTTATATTACATATGTTTCCCTGATTTTAGTATGTTATTAAGTTTGCGGAGTCTATTTCAAGAACGGGGAAGTCACCAGACATCAGAGAAAGCTGAAATGTATGTATTTGTTTTTAGTTATGTCAGGTACAAGAATAGTACCAATAGCTTCTCTTTTCTGAAAACCAAAAGTCCATTATTATGATACACAAATATTATGTAGCAAATAGCCCAGAACACTGTATTTAACGAATTAAGTACAGAAAGAATCAGGGTAATAACACGTTACAACTTATTAATTTTACTTTCACTAATCAATTAGTTGAAAGAAAAACCATGATAANAATCAGGGTAATAACACGTTACAACTTATTAATTTTACTTTCACTAATCAATTAGTTGAAAGAAAAACCATGATAATAAAACTGGAACATTAATTTCTTGGGGGGTTACAAGTGCCTGGAGCTACTTCCTGTCTACCAGACCCACATTGTAAAACACTTCACAACAGTGAAGGCAACACGATGTGAGAGAGTGAGGAGATTTTGGAGGGTTTTAACATCGTGGTCTTGAGGGTGAAGCGAGGTGAG
>NQII01001287.1:244395-271167 GCA_002778355.1 Clitarchus hookeri
TACATTTCACAATGTGTTAGGACAATTAAGTTTAAGATTTTATTTTCGACGCAGTCGCGACGACCTGGCGCCAAACTCAAAAAAGGTTTTTTTAATTCAGGCAGGAATACGCCTCGGCTGTTCTAGAGATGATCTTAAAAAAAAAAATTTGGATGTTTTATGGTTTCTGATATATCAATAACTTCATAAAAACACATCATTTGAAAAAAAATACATTCATCATGTTTTTATAGCACAGATGTAAGAACTTCAAATTAAAATCCTCATTATACCAAATTTATAAAATTAATTTTATGAAGAAATTTGGTTTCAGCTATACCGAATGGTTCTGAACTACAGGTACAAACGCTGTGATGGGATTGACTCCATATGCAAAATGGGATAGTAAACATTATACGAACTACGTCTTACAGNATGTTTTTATAGCACAGATGTAAGAACTTCAAATTAAAATCCTCATTATACCAAATTTATAAAATTAATTTTATGGAGAAATTTGGTTTCAGCTATACAGAATGGTTTTGAACTAGAGGTACAAACGCTGTGATGGGATTGACTCCATATGCAAAATGGGATAGTAAACATTATACGAACTACGTCTTACAGNAGGTACAAACGCTGTGATGGGATTGACTCCATATGCAAAATGGGATAGTAAACATTATACGAACTACGTCTTACAGTAACTCGATATACCAAACGGTGTTAACTGAAAATAATAAAACCTACACGAGATGGAAGAGCAATTCTGTACATAATGTTTTATTTTAACCAAGGCCTGAAACCTGCGAACAGTTGTGAAGTACTATCATCCCCGTACAGTGAGACCGTGACGTAACTCTCTCAGCCGAACGGTTTGCGAGAAATAACACAACATTTGTAAATGTGCACTTGGTTGCCTGCCAGGTATGCAACCAGCTACGCAAGGCAGGTCGTACTACGTGACGAGACAGTCGCGCGCGCAGCTGTGAGTCAGCACCGCTAGCGTGAGAGACAGGTTGGCATTGCACTGTTGGTTCGCAACATGGAGAGACAGTACACGTGCGCAGAAATGGCGGATATGCATATCGTGTACGGTGCCACGGGTGGTAACGCAAGAGCAGCACGTCTGTATGAACAAACCCTTCCAAATATACGCCTCCCATGCCATCGAATGTCCAATCTGTGGACAGACGATTGCGCGAGACAGGAACATTTACAGCTAACAAGTATGACACCGGCGTGATACGCAACGTCCGGACAGCCAGGTTTGAGGAGGAAGTGTTGGAACGCATCGCCGATTCGNGCGTGATACGCAACGTCCGGACAGCCAGGTTTGAGGAGGAAGTGTTGGAACGCATCGCCGATTCGCCATCAAGTAACACACGTGGAATCGTTCGCACAGTGCATGCGAGCCACCAAAGTGTGTTGAGGGTTCTGCACGGACAACAGCTACACCCGTATTATTGTGAAAAGGTGCAAGCAGTACACCCAGCTGATTTCCAGCCACGTGTCTATTTCGCTTGCTCGTTTCTGCATCACTGCGCAGACGAACCTGGCTTTCCTCGCTACATTCTGTAGACAGACGAGGCTGCTTTCACACGCGATGGTGTTCTCAACAGTAGGAACAGTCACGCTTGGAATGACGTAAACCCACGTGCAATGGTTGAACACCGCTATCAAGTGACATTTCCTGTTAAAGTTTGGGCCCGCATTGTAGGCAACCTCGTTGGACCGTACTCCTTGCCGCCACGTTTTACTGGCCACCTTTATCGAGAATGTTTAGAGGATATACTGCCCATTGTTGGAGGACGTGGATTTACACACACGCCAGCGTATGTGGTACCAGCCAGACGGAGCTCTTTCACACTTCAGCTTGGAAGCCCGTCACTACCTTACCGCCACATTTGGTGAGCGTTGGATAGGCAGAGGCGGACCAGTGAGGTGGCCACCACGCTCCCCAGACCTGATGCCACCCGATTTCTTTCTGTGGGGTCATCTCAAGACATTGGTACAAGAGACCCCGGTCAACACGGTAGCTGAACTTCGCACGCGGATTACTGATGCCTTTACTATCATTCGCAACACCCCACACATCTTTTCCCGCGTCAGACGGTCGAGTGTGCGTAGCTGTCGTTTGTGTATCGAAGCTGGTGGCCGCCACTTTGAAAAGTTACTGTAAAACACACACACGGATGATTAGCAAGGAACGTTCTCGTGCGGTTACCTTCTACGGTCTTCCCCTTTGAATTGCAACTACCCGCAGAGCCTGTACTGTACGAACCTGCTGTCCTGTCACCATTACCTGCATTCACCTACATCAGTCAAGCCGTGTTCGTACTACCTGCCTTGGAAGCGAGTTGCGTACCTAGCAGGCAACCAAGTGCACCCTTGCAAACTTTGACAGTTGTCTCGAACACTGTTCGCCTGAGTGTGTTACATCAAGGTAACANCAACCAAGTGCACCCTTGCAAACTTTGACAGTTGTCTCGAACACTGTTCGCCTGAGTGTGTTACATCAAGGTAACATGTTTCCGTGCAGTAACGTAGGATTATGACGTCTTTACAAAATATTCGAGGGTTACACACACATTAGTAGGATAATAACATACCACCCCCTAGTGTCTCAATGTAGGGGATGATAGTATTCCNCGAGGGTTACACACACATTAGTAGGATAATAACATACCACCCCCTAGTGTCTCAATGTAGGGGATGATAGTATTCCACAACTGTTCACAGGTTTCAGGTTTTGGTTAAATAAAACATTCACAGAATGGCTCTTTCATCTCATGTAGGTTTCATTATTTTCTGGTAGAACCATTTGAAATAGGTATCGATTTTCAAGGATGGCTACCTCACTTACGCGTTACTGTACGACATTGTGCGTATAATGTTTTCTATCCCATTTTGCATAGGGAATCACCTCACAGCGTTTGTACCTGTAGTTCAGGACCACCCTTNCGTATAATGTTTTCTATCCCATTTTGCATAGGGAATCACCTCACAGCGTTTGTACCTGTAGTTCAGGACCACCCTTATATGTTTATTGAAGCCAAAAGACCGACATACTGCAATTGCTTTGAAATCCCAGTCGGTTGACCTTTAGTAATGGCTAACTTTTAGTTTTTTTGCCTCAGTTAAAATTAAAATACGGACGAATCACACAAATAATTTCCAAGAAATATCCTTCACGACGTTCCAATCATGTAACTATAATGAGTTGTAACATAACTGATTAATTTTGCTCCATTTTGAGATTTTTACTGTACACACACCTGTAAATACGTTTTTTTAAAATGTAATTTTCCTACATTGTCATATTTTGTTCACACTGTAATTTCACATCACAACAAAACAGACTGCATGAAATGCACTGAAAACGTGGAAAATAATTTTGGGTTCTTGAACACTTTCAACGCTATTAAGAGTAAATTGGGGATATTAAAAAATATAGTCTAGCCAAAACAATAGGAACGTTCAGGGTGAAAGATAGTATGTGGGTTTAACCATCTTGGGAAGCTNAAAATATAGTCTAGCCAAAACAATAGGAACGTTCAGGGTGAAAGATAGTATGTGGGTTTAACCATCTTGGGAAGCAGAGGTAGGAAGGGCTAGGAAAAAGAGGATGAAGTGAGAGGTTTCAGCTTTAATTCCCCGGAAAAGGCGCGGATTCTTGTAACTTACAAATTTAAGATTACGCCTCTTCACCGCTCCCTCTCAACTTCGCCTTTCTCACATTAATACGGGTGCCTACCTGTAGCTGTTTTAGGTGTTTTGTTTTCCGTATTTTAGGCAGAGAAACGCGGGACCAATAAGGACGACACTGCCACGCGCAAGGCTTCCGACTGGAGAGCAGTGTCTGCGCCGTACTGCGTATGCCTAACTATCAATTTCTTGGTAGATAGTCTGTAGCAAGGTTCAATGTAGGCCCCTAAGAGTACTTCTGTATGTATATAACCCAAATATTTTTATATGCAGCGCTTTGAAAAAAAAAAAAAACAGTTTCTAGCTATGTTCGAGTGTTCTGTAATTGTTTATTTAATGTGAGTGGCGTCTTGAAAGCAATCAGCAGGCATAGTCTTAACTGTGTGTTATTTTCGTAGATAAGTATCTTGGGCACACGTTTAAGAGTTTCGTAAAAAAAAAAAAAAACATTAAGTCTCAATTTTACCTCTTATTAATACATAATTCGTTTTCGTGTCATAACTTCAGTTTCATAGCAATTATTTTTAACTCCTGACTATATAAAATTGACATTTTATGAGTTGTTTTATAACTTTGTATGTAATTTTACTACATATTATTTGGTAGTAGTGATAAGGCAGGGGCGTATTGTTATATGTTGCTAATCTGCAGCGCTTCCCTTGCACTGTCCCGCTCGAGCGGGGGAAGCAGTGTGTCAAGGGAGGGCGGTAATCCGAGAAGTGCGCGGAGATTTACAAAGGAGTACCACTGCCGTAATAATCATACCGGAACTCGTGTCGTCTTCTATCATTGAGGGGATTGAATGTCTTGGGGTTATCTTTGCAAGAATGTTTTGGCCATTGCCCCCGCCTCTCAGCCTATCTCAGGGTACGGGGAACCTTCTAGATTGGGCCAGTGAGACTATTTAAGCCGCCACGGGCCTCCGAGTTGATAGTCTAGAGTTTGGAGGATTGTACGAAGTTAAGCGACAGGTGTGTGGAGCCAGCAAAGTGACGAGCCAGCGAGGCGATGAGTGGCGACGACAGTGAAGTCTGCGGGCATGACTACTGAAACTGGATGCGTGAGTGACAGACATTTGGAATTACGGAAATTGACAGATTGAATATGTGTAAGCAATGAGCGTGAATTAAGTGACTAACCAATAGAGCTAGTAATGGTAATTGTAAAGAATAGAGACTTTTCCAAAAACAAAAGAAAAAAATCACGAAAAGTGATATAATTCTACTCTATTAATTGTACAAAACACGAATTTACTAGGGTAATTAACATATTATCAACACAAACAACAAAAACGATAGTGGGGAGGGCTATGAAGATCAGGGAAATTATGTGTGAAATGTGTACGTTATCGTTATATTTTCGTACGTAAATACGTTAAATGGGTATAATTCCACTCAACTAATTACACAAAACACGCATTTACTAGGGGCATCAAAACATTATCAATAGAAACCGCAAATATTACAGTAGGAAAGGACTATGATGATCAAGGAAATTGTGGGGTAAAATATGTACATCCTCGTTATATTTTCTTACGTAAATACGTNTACGTTATCGTTATATTTTCGTACGTAAATACGTTAAATGGGTATAATTCCACTCAACTAATTACACAAAACACGAATTTACTAGGGGCATCAAAACATTATCAATAGAAACCGCAAATACTACCGTAAGAAAGGACTATGATGATCAAGGAAATTGTGGGGTAAAATATGTACATCCTCGTTATATTTTCTTACGTAAATACGTNGAAAGGACTATGATGATCAAGGAAATTGTGGGGTAAAATATGTACATCCTCGTTATATTTTCTTACGTAAATACGTTAAATACGAAAAGACCTAACCGAACAATACTGAACTTCACGATATGTAAATATAGGAGTACTGTTTGCAGACACATGATACCGGATATCTTCGTGTGGCAGTTCATAGAATATCTGCGAATTACATATCACGAAGTAAGGTTTAATTCGGTTAGGTCTGCTACATATCAAATAGCTACACACCCAAAAATATCTAAACCCTTGACGACATACTGTAAAATGCAAAACCCTGCCATATACATATACCACAGATAACAAAACTTGCCGGAACCATATTAAGTACGCTCGCGTGGGGTCATCCACCCCCGTGATTCACCTATCGTGAAGTTAGGTTTCATTTGATTAGGTCTGCTGCATCTTACATGACTAGCGGCAATATTACGTAAGCCCTTCAATTAACACACACGCAATACTACACAGTACAATTCACTACAATATAATCGCTGCCTATGCTAAAATCCCAAATGTATTACGTTACTCACCCATTGAACCGGCATAGCTCGTAGATGATTACACACGACACGTTAACGTGTATTCAATGTGTAGAAACTCCATAGACACTCAAATTACCGCACAAATATTACATTTTAACATTTCCCATTGACATAATGGCACAGAAACACTCGTATTTTAGCACAATTATTTGATTTAACACGTCAAACACACTGAATTATAATAAAACATACGTGACAGCACTCATACATCACACACCTCGGTACAGTCAAAATCACACGTTACATTGAAGTGGCGCAAATTCGCACAATACAACCGTGACGTAAACCAATTTTGATGATCATTGGTCACCGAATGTATTGTAATGTATCATGGTGATACACGTCAACTGTTTGTAAACACCATCTGTGAACGCCTTTTTGTACTATATATATGTATAATAATTATACAGGCAATACATTACGTAGTACAATCCTCTCATGCATATAGACAAGGAAAGCACCGAGTAATTCAACAGAATTACATGATGTTACGACACTATATGATTGCTGTGTATTTTACCTGTATAACCTTAGCGCATTAGGATAAATATACCCCGTGAGTGATGTTTTATATATTAAGGATTGATTTCAAAAGGTATTCTCGCAATTTAGCGACCCAATATAAATATATTGGACGTTAATTTTACATGTTTTACTGCATGAACACCACAATCTTCATAGCTCTTNAGCGACCCAATATAAATATATTGGACGTTAATTTTACATGTTTTACTGCATGAACACCACAATCTTCATAGCTCTTCTCACCCTCACATTTCATGGTATATACTGCTAATTACTTGAAGCCCTACTAAAATTCGTATTAAGTGTGATTAGTAATAACCATATACAGTATAACATATGCAGCTATTATTTTCGCGATTTTCGGGAAAGTCACAATTTTTTATAATTACCCTTTTACTTTATTAAGACCTTCATCCCTTACGAACTCGGATATGCCACCTGGCGTCAAAATAAATAATGGGTCAGCATTAGTGATTTTTAAGGCTCCATCCTACTTGGGTGTATTTTTTGTTTTGGAAACGGAGAAGAAAGGAATATAGCTCTAAGAATGGCAGGAAAATCGCCCTTCTGCATGCAATCATGGAAAACATCAAGCTGCGACCAATTTTAGGTAGCAACGTCAAGTAGGCGGGTTCTAACGGGCCGTGATTGCCAAGAAGTCACACTCGTAGAGGGCTGAACAGGTAGACGAGACGGTTCATGAAACCACGTCGCGGTTCCAGCCCGGAAGCCAAGACAACCAATCTGACAATGACCGCGAAAGCCTGCAATCTTCTATGGACAAGTAATAGTTTACACCGAGAGAGAATTTTTGAGCACGGAATCGGCATCCAGGTGGTTTGAAACCCAATACGGAGGTATCGAGATTTTATGCCTCTGTGCAACCGTGCAACGAAAAAATACAAACACTATTACTTTCGGGTACATTCAATCACTATGACTCCAAAATACACGAGTCTGAAAATGCTATTTGTTGATATGTTGACGAGCTACTTAATCATTCATAAAATTGTGTTCTTTGGTCGTCTGCAGTTTTGAGTTCTTTTCCAAACTACATGTAGTAATTTTTTTCCAAAAATTGATTTCAAACATGCTGTAATGTAGATTACACAGTAGTATTATCTTTTCGTTCCAATTTTAGATGGTTAGGAATTTCTGAAAGAATGAGAATGTTGATAGTGGTGGTAGTTTTAAAGAATGCCTTTTTTTTACTATTTAGTATATAAAATACACACCTGGACACACACACATGCTATCACAATAAATGATAGAATTTTACAGTATATTCAAGTCATTAGATTGATTTATAAATTAAAAAAATAGAAGTTAAAATTTCATGCCTGTACTTCATAGAAACTTACCACCACACACCTAAATTAATGCGTGCCAAAAACTTTTTTTTTTGTTTTTTTTTTTTGTTTTTTAAGAATTTAAGCAAATACATTAACTAACTCACGTACAGGATAAAATAAGGTGTCCAAATGCAACGGTATGACCAAACATTTTTTTACACAAATATGGAAAAGGGGGAGGAGTTCCTCCCCAGTTATTTTTACGTAAATAAAACAAAATACGGCTTTAAAAGTTAAGAGTAACTTTTGAATAAAATTTAAGACAGTGTTCAATCTGGAAAAATCACCCCCTAGCTACCTTTAGGCAATGTGTGCAGAGTATCTACCATCAAGAGGTTCTAGATCTGTGTTTCACTTTATGCATGTCAGCAAATTACACCTAGAATAACTGTCAAGTCAAATTAGATAGTGAACCATCCCTGTGAATACCAGTTCTATGGTGGATATTATCAAAATTAATGACAGTGTTGATAAGATCTATGTCCTGTGATGGAGTAACAGTCCTAAAAGCAGAGTTCAGAGAGCACCACCTGATCCTAAGTTGGTGGCATGGAGTAGCTCAACTAGTCACTGCGGTAGCAAGATGTTACAATGACAGAAAAGTTGGCCCAGAGGCCTGGGTTCTGTCCCCAGAGTTGGCGTGTGTGAAAGCCTTGGTCAGTCCAAACAGTAGTGGATCATACTCAACCTTATACAGAGCGACTGTATGTGTGTTTTGCCAGGAAAGATGTGTTTGCAATGGCCTGCCCCACCCCAGTTTAGTCACACTTTAATCATTTGAATATTCTACATGGCATCACAACATAAAATATAATTTGTGTGTAAGCCACAATGTGGAGAATGACATACACAATCTTTTAAAAATTCTACAACTGAAAATTTTAACTTGGTCTAGTGCACTTGATGCATTCAAAACAAGATCTTTGAATATTCTCTACTCTGTGGTAAACTAGTCTTACCAAAACCATTACACCAAAGGTTAATAACATGCAGGATATATCTCTCATTAGAGGCATCTGATCAGCAAAGTAGAATGGTTAATTATATAGATCATGAGCTATTCCTGTGGAAGTACTGGTCACAGTAATGGTTATATATTGTCTTGGGTTTGGGGATATAGCATTCTTATGTTAGATTTCTCATCAAAATAATTGTATCCCACATGTTGTACATGTGAAAAAATGTTCAATACAACTTATACAGGCACCCATTCACCCACTTAAAATGTGTGGTACAAATGTTATGCAACACCATTGAATTATGTTGTAAAGGTTTTCAAAACAAATACAAAATTCCACATTTAAAAAATGCTGGCAAAAAATTATATGGAAAATATTTTAGCAGAAATGTGAAATTAAAAAATGTAGGTTACTAATGTAACATATTCAGTGATCAACTACCAAACTATTATTAAATGAAAATACCTCCCCCATCCCTTAAGACCAACATTTTCAAGACTCACTATTTTGAATTTCTACCAAAAATCACACAAATAATCTAGAATTAAAATTGGATACTATCCATTTTCCTTGCAGACATTTTTCTTTTCAGTGTATAAAAAATGCCTGCAAGCATTTTTTTCCATACTAGGTTACTGACTCAACAAGCTAGAACCCAAACCAATTAAAATATTTATTTAATAATTTACAATACGGTACTGACACTATTACCAAATATTGTTCAAGCTTTAAAAAAAAACTGCTTCAATAAGTTTTAACACAAATTATTTTATGAAATAAACTTTACAATAGTAAACTAAAACAAAAAAGTCTCTGGAGCATGACTTAAAATAAGAATAAAATGTCTCAAAGGGGATACCTATTAAACTTAAAGTGAGTGTGTGCATATATATATAATCATACCATACATATTATCAAGAATATGTGGATAACAATTATGGATATTTCTTAGAATTTTAATGAGCCAACAAAATTATGTACCTGAATCAATCAAACGCCAACACCCCAAAGCCAAAACACCATATCAAGAATTTTTGAACAAATGATAGAAACAAGTAAATCAACAAAGACACTGGAGGAAACTTTAGAATAAAACTCAGTTATATACAGACTGTACATCATAGCCCAAATCAAGTAGTAGTAATTTTTGGAAGACTATGACAAACTACCTACAGCAAAAGCTAGNGACTGTACATCATAGCCCAAATCAAGTAGTAGTAATTTTTGGAAGACTATGACAAACTACCTACAGCAAAAGCTAGATTACTCAATGGAAAAAATATGTACTTACAAAGAACACGACATTTTCAAACTTGAAGCCTGGTGACGAAGGGATTCTAAGTAAGGGTGCAGATTTACGCCTGCGTCTTTCGTCTGTTTGTGGGGATTGCTTGTCTAGTACAGTACGTACTATACGATGCGTAGCCCGACGTGCATCAGTCAACACAACTCCTATACGCGAAGAGAGCATTATCCACTACACAGGTTTGTAGATCTCAGAAGCACACTGCAGTACGGGTGAGCCGCCCGTTCCAACTGAAGTTTTAAAAACCGCAGCACTATGCAACCAAGCTCGAATGTTGAGTGATACGCAAGCAGCAAAAAAATACTCCAACAAATCGCAAATCACTTCCTCAAACACAGAAACTTCTTTGCTAACAAGCTGGAAAAACATTCCCTGCACGACTTTACACGATAGTATACGGGCAAAAACCTACTGTCGGATGTGAAAAATTTGCACAATTGAATAAGCACGCAGACTTTGTAAGCCAGAAACATCAAGTGGTGTTCGATAAGGCACGAAACAGTCACGTTGAAATCAACACTTCCAGCTTAGTTTTCTTATCTCACATGGAAGTGATAAGATAAAACAAAGAGCAGACATTATAAATAATGTATCTGATATTGTGAAAGAGGGAGACAGAAGAAAATGGAATGTTTTTATTATAAGATGAACACTGAGAAAAACTACATTATCATATATCCCACAGGTTGTACATGTAAAAGAAAAAAAATTGAATGCAACTTATACATCTATTGTATTGAAGAGTACTTAAGACATTTTTTTTATTAATTCCTAATACTGAAAGCAGTTCAGTATAGATGAGGTTCACCTCCAGCAAAGGCATGTAGAAACAGTCCTAACTGTCATTACAAATAAACATGACCACATGGGAAGAAGGTGATGGTGGAGGGGGAGAATGTGTCCATTGGACAAAGTTTTTTCTCACGTAGACAATGCTACTACAATTTTTTTAATACCTTAATAAATACAGTCTTCCTCCAAGGTGTATTGATTACTGCCGTTGTGAGTCAATAGAGGACCTTGGTTATATTATCAGCACTCCACTGGGTTTTCTCAAAAGGGGATGGGGCTGGAATGTCATTGACACGGTCTCATGATGACAATGAGGAAGTTGTCTGAATGTGAGGGGGCAATGATCTATTCAGCCACTAGGCTATGCTGCAATTGCCCAGTAGGCTATTGTAGTTTAGAATATGGCCTGTCAACCTGTTGAGAGGAGGAGCGGGAATGCCCCCTTTGGATGGCATGAGAGAATTTTAGTGGAGTGGATGTGTGAAAAATAGCGAGACATAAAAGTTAACGTTAAAGCATTATAAGACAACACTGAAATATGAATTACAAGGTTAATCCAATACCTGACACTACAGCATATGTATAAACAATTTATTGTATGTAAGAGTTTATTGCAAAGAATAGATATTGAAGAACGGGGCAGGGGGCCATAATCTCATACAATAGTATATACAGATGGCATAGTTCTGGGTGGGTTGAGAACCCTTGATATAGAACAAGTACACCCCAAAAATATTAATTTTTTTTACTATTATGCTTTATAAATAAAACTTGTGTATCATTTTTCATATAAAATTACTAAACAACCTGTATTTCTCGGTAATTATCTAGTTTAGGGGCTTTTCTGAAAAACACAATAAAAATTTAAAATTATGATATATTTCTACTCTACTAATGATGCAGAACACGAATATACTAGGGGCATCGCTTTAAAATAAGTGCAACATATTTTAAAAAATTGAACAAGTTTGTGAGATGACTGTTTCTGACAGTTTGTTTACGTTTATGAACGAAACGTTTTATGCCAACAAAAGTTGTTTTAATGAATTCAGCATAGCTTACCTAGTTGATATTGAAGCGGCCGTAGTGTTAAAATAAGTAGAACATATTAAAAAAAACTTGCGAAATATGTTTGTTTGTGTCTATTAACGTCAGAGGAATTATACCAGCCCCCTACCTAGGTGAGTCAATTTACATTCTTTTGGTGTGTTTTACGGTTCCTTTAAATCCCTGCAATCCTACATTCGTATTTTAGTGTAAAACCCAAACATCCTAGGTTAGTGTAAAACCCAAACATCCTAGGTTAGTATAAAACCCAAACATCCTAGGTTAGTGTAAAACCCTACTATCCTAGGTTAGTTTAAAACCCTAACATCATAGGTTAGTGTAAAACCCAACAATCCTAGGTTAGTTTAAAAATGTAAAATAGTGATTCGCCCATCGTGGGGTTAGGTTTTGTTAGGTTAGGTGGGCACATATTACGAAATTAGTCGGACGTTAATGCCCCTAGTATATTCGTGTTCTGCATCATTAGTAGAGTACAAATATATCATAATTTTAAATTTTTATTGTGTTTTTCAGAAAAGCCCCTAAACTAGATAATTACCTATTTCTCAACTCGTGCACAAATTCCCAGCCTCCTCATTCCCCTTTACTTACCTCTTGCAAACAATTAAAATACTTTTGCTTGTCATATATATACTTCTGTGTGCAATATTTTTCCAAATCAGGATTGGCCCACTCTCCAACTTTGAATAAAAGCTATTATGTACTATTGCTACATTTGGAACTAGTTGCAGAATATAACCAAATTGGTGATTTAATACAGGCATTGCTAAGTCATCTTCACTAAAGTATGCACATTTCGTAGTTCATTGCAACATAGGTCTAACTTTTAATTATCTACTACGTTGACATGACAAAGGTAAACACTGGCTTTTGCCATGTTAATTCTTGGTGAATTCAGCACTCTTGTAAGCCCTGCTCAGTATCATTGTGTACACTTTGACACGGACCAAACAAAAAAAAAAAAAATAAACAACAATGAAATTACACAGTGAAACTGTTAGAAACGATATGTTTCAACTATGTCAATTCTTACTCAACTGTAAAACAAGTAAATAACTAACATGAGAGGTTCTTAGTTCCTACAGACATTGAGAGAATGCATTCTGCACTGTACTTTTCTATGTACAATATTAGACATACATTTTAATGTTATGTCTTCCAAAATTAGAAATTTCTTTTATGGAGAGCATTACCATAACATTTTATGGATGCTTTTCTGAGCAGCAACAAATATTGGTAATTATTATGTTTAGGGGCTTTTCTGTAAAAATAAAAATATGTGCCCACCTAACCTAACAGAACCTAACCCCACGATGGGTGAATCACCATTTTACATTTTTAAACTAACGTAGGATTGTTGGGTTTTACACAAACCTAGAATTGTAGGGTTTTACACTAACCTACGATAATAGGGTTTTACACTAACCTAGGTTGTTTAGGTTTTACACTAAACTACGAATGTAGGATTGTAGGGATTTAAAGGAACTGTAAAACACACCAAAAGAATGTAAATTGACTCGCCTAGGTAGGGGGCTGGTATAATTCCTCTGACGTTAATAGACATAAACAAATATATTTCACAGGTTTTTTAAATATGTTCTACTTATTTTAACATCACGCCCTCTTGAATATGAACAAGGTAAGCTGTGCAGAACCCATTAATGCAACTTTTGTTGGTCTAGGACGTTTCTTTCAGAAATGTAAACAATCTGGCTATACTGCTCATTTCATAATTTTGTTAAATTTTTTTTATATGTTGTACTTATTTTAAAGCTACGCCCCTAGTATATTCGTGTTCTACGTGATAAGTAGAGTAGAAATATATCACAATTTTGAATTTTTTAGAAAAGCCCATAAACTTAATAATTACCAAGCAAATTATTGTTCCAATGATAAATCTCTCAAAACCCCAAATACAAAAAATTTACTTAATTTTAATTTCATTGCTTACTATAACAGTTTAAAAAGAGATTTTACTCACCTCACAAATATATTACTGTGCTTCCAAGTGCGTTGCAGAAGCCATTAACACTGAAATAAAAAAAAAGCACATGAAAAACAGATCATCTTAACATTCAAAGGCCAAAAAAATTATGTTACAGTTTCCATTTACAGACCTCCTTTCCAAAAAAAAGCGGAAGTCATTAACTTCAGAATACAGCTACAATGCTGACATTAAAATATGAAAACATTCAAAACTATTAAAAGTACTGTCATAAAAAATTTCCATATTTTTGTAAATAGTCTGCAAAGCAGGAAAAAGGAAAATACTTCAAAAGCATAAATCCCAATTGTGAACAAAATATACTGCAAGGTAGCACAAGTAAGTAGTTTGAAACATAGCAAAATAGTACTAATTTTTCTTTTAAAAAGTTCTCTGAGTTACAAAATTCCTAACATATGAAAACATTTTTAAAAATAGACTATACATTAGCTACCAGAATTCTGTAACTTAGCACTTTTTAGCAGTATCATACACATCAGCTAGCTATCTTTTACCAACCTCACCTGTTTTGTACAAAACCAATATTTTAAAATTAACCTCAAATACTTTGCAGCCAAGTAGGTAGGCCTATCAACATAGGTCTACCTAAACATTAATATATAATATAATGGTTAAAAATTTTCTCTGGGGCAACTTTTTTTAAATATATACAAAAACATTTTATTTACTTTCAAAGCATAGGTACTGTCTATAAACAGCATTTTGAATGTACGCAATTCGTAAGAAAAGAAGCACTTATGACTAACATGAAATCATTTTACCAAATGCAAATCTTTAAAACATTTAAGTATCAATTCAAATACGAGTCAACACATGTTGCAATAGAACAATTTGCCTGTTATAAAAACTATTATGTGTGTCATATCATCACTTCAGTACCATTCGGAAACTCTGGAACGACATCGCATAGGCTACCAAATGTATAATTAGTTTCTTATATACTCTGGAGCTTATTGACTCAGGGGAATATACATAGGAATTAAAATAAATAAAATAAGCACAGTGGGTACATGACAGGTAAACATGTGTTCCTTGGGGTAGCTCATACTAAGTTAGTTCCAGGAGTACCTACTTCGCAACATTAAAAATAGTGTGTAATAATCTTCCAAAATAACATTTTCAACAAATAAATCATAAATAAAAATTATAAATAATTATATTTTTTTAATTAATTCATTTGGCTGCCGTGTTAATATATCAGTGAAGAGGTTAGGGTAGTGGCCAATTATACGTATGTGGCATTACTGTAGTTACTGCTGTACAATAGGGTAAGTCTCGCTGTATCGACATACTATTGCATTTACAGATGAAAGAATAAAAAAAAATCAATACATAACTATTGTAACCTACAGACAACACTTCGAACTTCGGAGGAATTCACATGTGCTACCTGGCCTATTGGACCCTACCGTTAATACGGGCAGAATAATTTGAAAGTTCGCAATGACAATCAAGTCACTTCTCTTATCGTACGAATTCACTACGTATACTTCTCTATGACGTACATATTTATCACATGTTGTCGTGAAATACACTGACACTTCGACATCTAATACAGATTTCAATACCATACAATAACTAACTAAGAGCTGCTTCTCTTTACAGTGACGTAATTTCCCACAGCCTTTTCAATGGCAAGAACACACACCGGACGGTGTATGTTCACGATTATTAGAATAAAACCTCGATACGTTTTTGTCCGACTTGTGTTTAGTATAATATAAAACCGGATGAAAAAATGAAATCGCAATGAAATCGTGTACTGTAGCGATTCGTATTGTTTTATTAGAACCTTTCAGCTGCTTTCCTTGCACCAGGAAAACTTATTTCCGAAAAAAAAAAAATGGCTGTTGGCAGTCCTGTTAAGTCGTCAATAAGAAAGGGTTGTTCTGGGGACGGTTATATGTTTTTCTTTTTGTTTTTATTTGTTCTAGAAATGTATTCAATGTCAGTTTGTTAATTTCAATGTTGACTGTAACGTGGGGTGTATCGTATTTGACTTTTTATTAAAAAAAATAGGTCCTTACAAGACACGTAGATTGTATCTGACGTTCACCTGGGTAAGTAAAGTGTTTTGGTCAGTATTTGGAGTGTAAAAATAGGCCTCTGCTTTGGCCGGCCCATGTATGTCTATTAGTTTTAGTAATAGCAATTGTAGTATGTAGTTTCTTAAAGCGTATTGCAGTGTATTACATTCTTTTTGTATTACATTCTTTTTATGTCTTTATTGTTGTAATAGTACTAGTTATTTGCAGGTAGACTTTATGTAGGTTGACATTCCATTGTAGACAGTATGTCATAAATTTGCACTATCATAAATCAATTGCTTTAATTTAACAGTACCAAATGAATTTAATTAAAATTGAATGTTTTAAAAGTTACACAACAGACAGTTCGTACACAAAAACATGTTAGATTTATACATAATTAGTGACACACATTCATTCCAATAGGCTAAGTTACTTGTGCAGTTTTATGAGAAACTAACTTTCATGGGACTTCTTTATGATACAGCATATAGCCTGATGTTATGAAGTCTCAATGACCATTAGGATATAATTGTGCCATTTCACCATTCAACTTTCTACTGAGACAGTGTTGTGGAAATACAGGTTTAGGGTGTGGTGGAGTCCTTGCTTTAGTCCCAAAATTTTCAAAGGGCGTAGGCTTACTCTTATGTCAGGACATGACAGATCCCTGACACATACCCACACATTTTCTGGACTACAGCATTGCAATAGTAATTGTTAACAATCACTGCTTTTACAAAAAATACCCGGAAAATTGTGCAAATCGACATTACTAATCACACTGAAAACAAATTTAATGGGAGAATCACAATATCAGTACATACTACCAAATACGATTGTGTGGAGGGCTGTGAAGATGTGGAAAAAATATAAATTATGTAGGTACCATTTATGTGAGTTGGGTGGTTTTACTGTGGTAAATGCAGAAAAACTTAACCTAACTTCATGGAACTTCACGGGTGTTTAATCACAAAGCGTGTGTGTGACTTCATGCAATAGTGCGCATGTTTTTACATAAAATGGCAAGTGTCGCACATTTTTAAGTGCTTGAGGCTTTTTTTTTTTTTTTTTTTCGAAAATTGGCCGGCATGCCTTGAATCACTGTTTTGGGGGTAATTATTAAGTTTAGGGGCTTTTCTGAAAAACACAACAAAAATTCAAAATTATGATATATTTCTACTCTACTAATCACGTAGATCACGAATATACTAGGGGCGCAGCTTAAAAATAAGTACAACATATTTTTAAAAATTGAACAAAATTGCAAAATGAACAGTATTGCCAGTTTGTTTACGTTTCTGAACTAAATGTCCTAGACCAACAAAAGTTTCATTAATGGGTTCTGCACAGCTTATCTTGTTCATATTCAAGAGGGCGTAATGTTAAAATAAGTAGAACATATTTAAAAAACTTGCGAAATATGTTTGTTTATGTCTATTAACGTCAGAGGAATTATACCAGCCCCCTACCTAGATGAGTCAATTTACATTCTTTTGGCGTGTTTTACGGTTCCTTTAAATCCCTACAATCCTACATTTGTAGTTTAGTGTAAAACCCAAACAACCTAGGTTAGTGTAAAACCCTATTATCGTAGGTTAGTGTAAAACCCAAACATCCTAGGTTAGTGTACAACCCTACAAACCTAGGTTAGTGTAAAACCCTACAATCCTAGGTTAGTGTAAAACCCAACAACCCTAGTTTAGTTTAAAAATGTAAAATAGTGATTCACCCATTGTGGGGTTAGGTTCTGTTAGGTTAGGTGGGCACACATTAAAAAATTAGTCGGACGTTAATGCCCCTAGTATATTCGTGTTCTGCATCATTAGTAGAGTAGAAATATATCATAATTTTAAATTTTTATTGTGTTTTTCAGNCATTTGACATGGCTAGGCGCCAACAGCACGTAAGCCCTTCATTTCCAACGATAGGTAACATGCAGTAAGTACTACACAGTACAGTTCAGTACATTCAATATAATTTCCACACAAAACTCTGCTATGCACAGTTCATTAAACTGATTAATCGAATATCAATTACAATACTCGCCCATGTAAGTGGTGGATATACTGTTAGCGACACAATTGGTAGCAAGTGAATATACGGGGTGCGGCCGGCGAGGGGAGAGTTAGCTACGTGCGTAGTCTGCAGCAGCCTGATGCCATGCTAAAAATATTAAGTCTCCGTATAATCAGTTGCGTGATTGCTGATGCATGCCAAAAATTTATATAACTGCTAGTACACAGCCATGGCTATCACTAATGTCAGCTGCCCCCAACTGGGCCGTGCTGGTGGACCAATCACAGGCTTATAGAGAGACGAGCCACCAGTATTTGTGGTGCTTACAGTATCTCCTTGGTGATATATTGCTGAATACTCTAGTATAAAACACATTTACCTTCTGTTTCAACGAGACTCGCCTCCACAAACACCAATATTTCCACACAACAATTAGTTTTTAACACTTCATACAGAAATAATCGCAAAGAAACACTTGCACTAATACTCTCCATTCGTAAATCACAAGCCTTGACGCAATCGAATTCACACAGAACATTTTAAGTCAACTGCGAATGCTGGCATATAATGATCAACTGATGGCTATATGGTACTTTAAAATTCAAAGCGTACATCCACAATTAATGCTCATTTGTTTCCTTCAATACACCATCAACAAGGTAAGCCTTACAAAATGCAACAGCATTAAATGTTATTTCGACACTGTTTCATTACAGTTGTTTATTCCTTTACTTCGTTAGTTCGTGATTTACGTATTGTAAATTTATGTTTGGTTTCATTAGGTTTTCTTGCTTTTAACAGTTCAGTAATCCGTTGAAATATTTTGTGTAAATTTTACGTGTTTTACCCTACAAATTTCGTAATCTTAGTAGTCCTCTCCACTGTTGCATTTTATTGCATATACCACAAATTACATGTTGCGCCCATTAAATTCAAATGTAGTGTAATTAGTAATGTCTATATAGATGATTTGCTGGTAATTTCCCATTTTTCATAAAAACTGTGATTCACTTTTCAAACACATTTAAATTTGACTGCAGTCCACTGCACTTACACAATAAAAGTATAAGTAAAAAATTGTAACTAAAAGTATTATAAATACCAGCAAAAAAAATTTTCTTTTAAATATTGGTATTCGTATTTACATTGATTGTTTATTTTGATATAACACAGTCCCTCTGTATTATACTCTCCAGAGACCCCCAAAATTATAATATATGTGCTGATTATTCTATTAGCTTAATTAATAGTAATGGCAGAATTAGTATCAATGTGAGAATTTTCTCTTGTCGTAAACACACATCGTTGGAAAGGTTTGAGTGTGATTTGAATTTTCTCCCATCATAGGTACAAGATTCACGTAGATAATAATAATTTAATTTTTCTTTATCAACTCATCAAAAAGCTGACTTATATTGTAAAATTATGGGAAATGTCTTTAAAAAAATTTACAAAACGCTGTTTACATGCAAGCGCTTTGAAAATGCCTTTAACTAATATTTGATTATATGTACACTTTTCCCTATGTCTGCTCAAATACAATAAAAACTGAATAAGCAATTGGAAACTGAAGTCACATGTTAATTACATCTTTAAATATTCCATATTATGTATGAAATTTTACAGTTTCACACAATTTTATTCCTTCCAAAAATAGTAGTGTATGAACGAGGTTCATTGTTTTTCATAGGCTAATTAATTTAATGTGTGCACTTTTAACTCCACAATTGGAACACAAGTACAGCCACTGTAATAAACTCTCAACCACAAGTTACGTCACAATTTGATTAATAAATAATATTAACTTCAACTTGCATACAGGCATGAGAGTAAGCATGTCCTTAGTAAGTAAGATATTAGATTTTGTCGTGGCCAGAAGTTAATTCAGAATACAAAGAAAAGCCATTACAAAATATTACAATTCAATGAAAAACTTATCCAAGATTGTTTTTTAATGACCTTGATAAGGATCAATTTTAGTAGTTTTGTGTGTGTACTGAAAAGATAGAGTGGCAGATAATATATGCCATCTGTCAATGGAGATTTGAACCTCTAGCACAACTGTTTGGCTTTGCGGATGTGTCGCCAAGTTAAATTTTTGAGTTGTTAAAAATCTTAAATATGTTAAAATATTTTACTGTACAGTGTTCCAAAAACACAAAGTAGCGGAATGACTTTGTCACCAATGTACACAATCTTTCTTTAAGTTGTTAAATATGTTGAACTATTATTAGTTATTTGCGGCTAACTTTAACAGACTGTGAGGGCACTAACGTTAATGTTGAATTATAATCGACACTGGTCAGTAATTTTTCTCAATGGTTGATTTTAAAGTGCTCACTTTATCATGAACAGAAATAAAAACGTGGTTCAATAAATTATTTGTGTGTCTATATTTTTTTTTTTGGTTTGTGTATAAAGTGAACTGTACTGACATCATATAAGATTAACCTCTTAGGCTTAACTATTGAAGTAGTACATTATTAGAGAGAACTCTTGGTGGTGGAAGACAAAAGAAATTATGTTACAAGAGTAATGTATCATAAACATTCAACCTGAGTCATAAAGGTGGAATAATCTTAATTTTTATATCGCCTTTATCCTTATCTTTTGACAGCACTAATTCTAAGAATTAATTATTATCTGCAACATCATGCTTCTAGCAGGTTGATTTTTATTGGTGAAATAGAAAATGATGCTGAATTTTTATATCAATACTAATTTTCTTTATTCCAACTGAATTTTGTAACAAGAAAGCAAACTATAAAAGCCTAATATTTCAAGAACACTCTTTAACTGTACAGAATTTCCCTGAATAATTGTATGTTTTCAACTCCTGACATTAAAAATAGGAACACTTTTTTGGCTGTATCTATAACATCACATCATCTCTAAATACTCTCTTGGTCAATCAAATGATAAACAGTCCTGCCAATAGTCATAAAAATATTTTATATTGCTGGTTGTAAGAATTACTATGATTCAATTAAAAAAAGTCACAGTTGTGGTAGTGAAATTTGGTAAAATTTTTACAGTTTATGTAAGTCCAAAATAGTCATCACTGAAATTATGTTCATTACAGAGAACTGGAAAATATTCCAAAATGTAAGAATGTGGTGCAGCGGAGCAAAGTCTGTGTGGGTGGGAGAGTCAATAGATGTGGACAAGGGATCAAACGTGTTGGGTCAGGCCTAGGAAGCAAAGATAGTGGTGCGAAACAGCACAGTCTGTGTGGGGTGGCGGAGTAAAAAAACGAAAGACTGGGCTGGGGAGCAAAGCCAGGGTGGAAGAGCAAAGACGATGGGGTGGATGAGCAAAGATGATGGGGTGGATGAGCAAAGATGATGGGGTGGATGAGCAAAGAATGATGGGTTGGGGAGCAAAGATGGTGAGGCAAGGAAGCAAAGCTGGTGGGTTGGGGGAAAGATAGAGTAGCAGGAGAGGAAAGATGTGGAGTATCAGGAGAGGAAAGATGTGGAGTATCAGGAGATGGGAAAGATGTGGTGTAGCAGGAGAGGGGAAAGATGTGGAGTATCAGGAGATGGGAAAGATGTGGTGTAGCAGGAGAGGGGAAAGATGTGGAGTATCAGGAGATGGGAAAGATGTGGTGTAGCAGGAGAGGGGAAAGATGTGGAGTATCAGGAGATGGGAAAGATGTGGTGTAGCAGGAGAGGGGAAAGATGTGGAGTATCAGGAGATGGGAAAGATGTGGTGTAGCAGGAGAGGGGAAAGATGTGGAGTATCAGGAGATGGGAAAGATGTGGTGTAGCAGGAGAGGGGAAAGATGTGGAGTATCAGGAGATGGGAAAGATGTGGTGTAGCAGGAGAGGGGAAAGATGTGGAGTATCAGGAGATGGGAAAGATGTGGTGTAGCAGGAGAGGGGAAAGATGTGGAGTATCAGGAGATGGGAAAGATGTGGTGTAGCAGGAGAGGGGAAAGATGTGGTGTAGCAGGAGAGGGGAAAGATGTGGAGTATCAGGAGATGGGAAAGATGTGGTGTAGCAGGAGAGGGGAAAGATGTGGAGTATCAGGAGATGGGAAAGATGTGGTGTAGCAGGAGAGGGGAAAGATGTGGAGTATCAGGAGATGGGAAAGATGTGGTGTAGCAGGAGAGGGGAAAGATGTGGAGTATCAGGAGATGGGAAAGATGTGGAGTATCAGGAGTTGGGAAAATGTGGTGTAGCAGGAGAAGGGAAAGGTGTGGTGTAGCAGGAGANGGGAAAGATGTGGAGTATCAGGAGTTGGGAAAATGTGGTGTAGCAGGAGAAGGGAAAGGTGTGGTGTAGCAGGAGAGGGGAAAGATGTGGAGTATCAGGAGAGGGGAAATATGAGGTGTAGCAGGAGAGGGGAAAGATGGGGAGAGGGCGGAGATGGGATAGATGTTGAGAGAGCGGAGAAGGGAAAGATGTGGAGTGGCATGAAAGGGAGGATGGTGAGGTGGGATTCATGATGTTAACATAGTTTTGTAGTAAAACATTTCTGACTCCTGATCAGTTACAATTTTCTTGATTTTCCAGACTGTGGAACCATTGGGAAGCAAAGATAGTGGGACAGGGGATCAATGAAGGTGAGGAAGGAAGGTGAAATGGGAGAGCAAAAATGGGGCAGGTGAACAAAGATGGTGGGGTCTGGAGCAAAGACAGCGTGAAGGGGAGGGGAAAGATATTGTAGAGGAGCAAAGACATTATGAAGGGGAGGGGAAAGATGGTGTAGTAGTGCAAAGACAGTGTGAGTGGGGAGGGGAAAGATGAAGTAGTGGAGCAAACCAAGGTGTGAGAGGAAAGACAGTGGAAGGGGAGGGAAGAATAGTGGGGTGATGGGCGAAGATAATTGGGGGGGGGGAGGAAAAGGTTGAGAGTAAAGGATGAAAAAATGTGGGGCGGAGGAGGCAAGATGGTTGGTGTGTAGGAGGAAAGATGAGGGCAGATAGTAAAGATTGTGTGCGAGGAGGAATGATGGAAATAGTGCATTAGAGATGATAAATGGTGAGAATGGGAGGATATATGGAGGAGCAAAAGATTAATGACTGAGGTGCTGAGAAAAAATGATGACGGGGGCAGGAGAGACAATAAAAGGAGATAGCAGAACAAAAGACAGCATTGCAGGAGTAGATGGTGTAACTGTTAGCATGACCGTGGGGTGGGGTGGTATGATATATTGGGATAACTTCAGTGGTAGGAAATTGGAGGAAACATGCTAGGATGGTGGAGCATAATTTTTAAGGAAGCAAGAGGTGTGGAGAGGGAGGAAAGGCCGTAGAATGTGGATAGGGGAGGAAATATAGTGGGGCGAAGGAGGAAAGACAGTGGGGTAGGGGAATAAGCATGGCTGGAATAGGAAAATGATGGGGTGGTGGATTTGGAGGGAAACATCATGATTATTTCAGAGAGTGGACTGTTGTGTGCAGCCCTTGCAATTAAATGTTACAATGTAGATCTGTACTTGCTTGAGACTCAGCAACTAACACCACAAACACAATGGTACACGAGACTACCCTGGAAGTTAAAAATGCTGCTAATACCAAATTTTTAAAATCAAATGTTTATAAGAATAGGTTTGTCACACTTCTGCAAAACTTGTATGTTAGACTACCACTGCTCAGGATTTTTGCTGACTACATTACTATAGAATGCTACAATATTTCAAAAATAGAAATAATTTATGGTTAAGGTTCTGAGTCATCTGAACTTTCATATTCAGTGAATAATATTCTGAATTTATTTATTATTAAAATCTTGAATAAGGTGTTTTGCAAACATTAGATAACACACAGCATCATTCTGAAGCATGGAATTTAGGAACATTTTTAAATCTTGTTACAACAGAAAAATTCTGGAATTCAAACATTTCAAACCAGTGAAACAATGTCAAGCTCAACCACAAAGCCAAAGTAGTAAAAGTAACAGTTCTTGTACATGAAAATTTAGTAACAATTTTGTTGAATTTCTGTTTAGATGTGAAGTAAAACATATAGTTTTGCTTTATCTGGCAGTGAATCCTATTGATCTTACATGGACCTTCAATGGTGTATACAATCTGAAACTTCTGGGCTACAAAATTAAAAGACGTTGACGCTACTCGCCACCTGTGGTATACAGGGTGGTTCGTAAGGTACGAGTTACCTCTCTGGCGCAGACTACGGGCGCCTTGGGTGTTGAATAGGGGGTAAACAATAACGTCTCTCAGTGTTTCAGTTTACGAAATTTATATTTGGCTTAAAAGAACAATACAAACATAGACACCTCCAAGACTGTTCAAGTTGTGAGCCTGAAGGGCATCTTTAAAGTACTCGTGCTAACTGCTGCCGACGTCGTGGGAGGAACGCTAGGCGTTGGGGAATATTCCTTGAGTGGCGATGGTGGTACTTAGCTGTATTTGTAGTTCTGGGTGTTCCAGCAGTAGGTTGAGGTCCGGTCAGCTGGGTGGCCCTTCACTGGCCTTGGCTCATTCTTGGCGTGGTGGACACAGCTGGCTATTTCCTTCTTCCGAGGCAGACCCTTCGGACTCGATGACTCCTCTTCACGAGTGACTGTTCCATGTTCTCTTCTATGCGACTTCACTATACAACTGCCTGACACTTCTCTCGGCGTGGCGCCCCTCGTTGAGGCGACCACTCGACTCCCTTTCTCGGCATCGCATGACTACCCACTTCACGTCCCGGCGTGGTGCTCCTGGCGAGCCCCCACCCGACTGCCGCCTCTCGGCCCCGTTTACTTCCTCTCGGCTTGGCGCCTCTCATTGAGGCCACCACTTGACTCCCGCTCTCGACGTTGCACGACTACTCACTTTGCTTCCCGGCATGGTGCTCTTTGCTAGCCCCCACCCGACTGCCGCCTCTCGGCGCCGGAGATTCAACTCACTGACTCTGCCGGGGTCCGCTCCCCAGCCTCGACTGACTGACACCCTCCTCCCGACGTGGTGCTTCTGGCGAGCCCCCACCCGACTGCTACCTCTCGGCGTGCAATACGACAGACTCCCTCCTTTTCCAGCAAGTTGGCTTTTAACCTATCTCGATGTCCCCATAGATCCTCACNTCTAGATCCTCACACATGTGTCGCTCGGGTGGGGGAGGAAGAGGTGTCCATGTCCATACTGCCAAACACTGTCAGCCCTTTTCACTCGTCTAACTAGAGGTGTGTCTGCGAAACTATAGCTTACCTCTTCATTATCGCGGCATGTGTCTGTGTTCTCACTTGTTTTGCTAAGGGGGGACCCGCGGCAAAACTGCCAAACACTGTCAGCCCTTTCCTCGGCACGTGTCCATGTTCTCACGTTATTTCCTCCGTGCGTAGGCGAATTTGCTAGCTTAACTCGGCATTACCTCGGCACGTGTTAACTTCCTGTCCGCCTCCTGGGCCGGCCTGGCTTTGCTGCACATGTCTACTGGGGGCCCTGGCGGGGGCATGACAGCGGCGCTTCTAATACTAACAATGCGGCATGTGTCAATGTAAACCAAGTGCAGAATGCACAAATAATATCAGCGTTTTTAATTACTGGTGTAATAATATCATGTTCCAATTAGTATAAATCAGACATAAACTGAAGAATGTAAAACACAATTTAAAAAATCACTACATTACAATAAATGCAAAAATTTTGTTGTATATATTTTATCACCATGCCCATGACAAAATGCTTATGTTAATTATCTTAATGGTACTTGCAGCTCTCCCAGTTTCAGAAGTGGCCAGTCACTACTGCAGTGATGCAATAGATATAAGATGATGTGGGAAAAGATTGATGGTTTGGTAGAGGAATTGGAAAGACAGTGGAATTTTGGAGGAAAGGCAGTGGGGGAGAAAACAAGCTGTAGGAAATGTAGTAGATATACTGAGAAAGTGGTGAGATGGGTACTGAAGGAAATACAATTGGGAATGGGAAGATGGGAAGAAAGGTGGCAGGGCAGAAAAATGAAAATGTGGTAGGGGAGGTAAGATGTTGGGTCATTATAGGAGAGTTGATAGTGTGAAGGGGGATGGGGGAGTGGGCAGATAGGCAAAGCACAAGAAGGAGTAGGTGGGAAGAGAAGGGGGGCAGATGAAGTAAAGATAACTGGGTGATGAAAGGACTGCTTGTAAGGCGAGGAGGAAGAACAAAGCAAGGGACAAAAAACTATAGGATGGTGGGGGTAAAATATGTTATTTGGTGTTGGGGTTAGAAATTGTGATTAGAGTGAGTATTGGATGATTAGATGTTAATATATTGAGGAATTTGGTGGGAAATAGTTGCAGTGGTGGATGGATGAAAGCTGGTGGGGGAAATATGGGGAGAAACAATGCAAAATAAGGGTAGCAAGAGTAGAAAATACGAGGGACAATGCTGCAAAAGATGTGGTGTAGGGTTGGAATGCGAAGGTGGGATGGACAGGGTAGAAGGATGGTGAGAAGTAAACTCGGAGGGGGGGGGAGGAAGTGGGAGAAAAAGATGGGAAACAGGTAAAAAAGGAAAAGCACAAGGGGTGAATGTGGGGTATGAGAGGAAGACATTGTGCAGGTAAAGATAGAATGTAAAGGGAAATACATTATGAGGACTAGGGGAAAAGGCAGGGCACGGGGGAAAAGATGTGCTGAGTTGAAAGGACGAGGTATGAGGTTGTAAAGAGGAAGTGTAGGGTTAAAAGAAGGATGCATGGGATTGAAAAGAGATGGTGGGTTTGAAAAGAAGAGGGATGACATTGATTGGAGAGGGATGAGGTTGAAAAGTGTTGGG
>NQII01001287.1:271349-325953 GCA_002778355.1 Clitarchus hookeri
GGGGGGCACACACATGGCTTATAAAAGGGATTGTTCAGAAAAAGGAGCGTGTGGAAGGTTGAAAAAAAGAGGGAGTGCAGGGTTTTAAAAAAGAGGGGGTGCAGGGTTTAAAAAAGTAGGGCGTGCAAGGTTAAAAAGAGAAGAGTGTGCAAGGTTAAAAAAGGAGGGTGCACAAGGTTGAAGTAGGGCGTGCAGGATTTTTAAGAGAAGAGGGTTCAGTAATTAAAAAGGGAGGGGTTGCAAGCGTGAAAAAAAGAGGGGTGCAAGGTCGATAAAAGAAGGGGTTGCAAGGTTGGAAAAGGAGGGAGTGCATGGTTTAAGAAAAGATGGGGTGCGAGGTTGAAAAATATAATGGGCGTAAGATTGAAAAAGGAGAGTGCGCAAGGTTAAAAAAAATTGAGGGTGCGCAAGGTTAAAAAAAGGAAGGGTGCGCAAGGTTAAAAAAAGAAGGGTATGCAAGGTTAAAAAAAAATGAGGGTGCGCAAGGTTGAAGTAGGGCGTGCAGGATTTTTAAGAGAAGAGGGTTCAGTAATTAAAAAGGGAGGGGTTGCAAGCGTGAAAAAAAGAGGGGTGCAAGGTCGATAAAAGAAGGGGTTGCAAGGTTGGAAAAGGAGGGAGTGCATGGTTTAAGAAAAGATGGGGTGCGAGGTTGAAAAATATAATGGGCGTAAGATTGAAAAAGGAGAGTGCGCAAGGTTAAAAAAAATTGAGGGTGCGCAAGGTTAAAAAAAGGAAGGGTGCGCAAGGTTAAAAAAAGAAGGGTATGCAAGGTTAAAAAAAAATGAGGGTGCGCAAGGTTGAAGTAGGGCGTGCAGGATTTTTAAGAGAAGAGGGTTCAGTAATTAAAAAGGGAGGGGTTGCAAGCGTGAAAAAAAGAGGGGTGCAAGGTCGATAAAAGAAGGGGTTGCAAGATTGGAAAAGGAGGGGGTGAAATGGTAAAGGAGGGGTTGCAAGGTTGGAAAAGGAGGGAGTGCATGGTTTAAGAAAAGATGGGGTGCGAGGTTGAAAAAAAATAAGGGTGCGTAAGGTTGAAAAAGGAGGGTGCACAAGATTGAAAAAGGAGAGTGCGCAAGGTTGAAAAAAGGAGGCGGTGCAAGGTTGAAAAAAGGAGGTAGTGGAAGGTTAACAAAAGAATTGTGCACAAGTTTAAAAAAAAGAAGCATGCGCAAGGTTAAAAAAGGAGGGTGCACAAGGTTAAAAAAAAGGAAGGGTGTGCATGGTTGAAAAAAGGAGGGTGTACAATGTTAAAAAAAGGAAGGCATGCAAGGTTGAAAAAAAAGGGTACACAAGGTTAAAAAAAAGAAGCGTGCGCAATGTTAAAAAAGGAGGGTGCGCAAGGTTAAAAAAAGGGGGTGCAAGGTTAAAAAAAAGTTGATGCACAAGGTTGAAAAAAAGGAAGGGTGCGCAAGGTTGAAAAAAGGAAGGGTGCGCAAGGTTGAAAAAAGGAGGGTGCACAAGGTTGATACAAGGAAAGCATGCAAGGTTAAAAAAAGGAGGGGTACAAGGTTAAAAAANAAGGTTAAAAAAAGGAGGGGTACAAGGTTAAAAAATGAAGTTACGCAATGTTGAAAAAGGAGTGACACAGGTTTGAAAAGAGGGTGTGAGGTCGTGGATATGAAAAGAATGGGTGCATGGTTGAAAGGGGGACCTGGAATGAAAGGGGAAGGGTGCATAGATGTTACATGACATATATATGAAAAAGGGGCAGCATAAATGATAAAGGGGTGCATAGATAAGAAAAGGGGTGTGTGGAAATGAAAAGGAGGGGACATGTAGATGAAAAGAGGGGGGTGTAGGTGAAAGGAAAGGGCATGTAGATGAAAGGGAAGGACGTGTAGATGAAAAAGGGGCATAGATGAAAAGTAGGGTGCAAGGATGTAAACATGAGGCACGGGAATGATAACATGAGTGTGCAGGAATGAAGGAACGAGGATGCGGGAATGAAAACACGGGGGTGTAGGAATGAAAACACGGGGGCCTGGAAATTAAAACATGGGGGCACAAAATAAAAACACGATGAGGGTGAGAGTAACAAGAGAGACGGGGTGGGAGGATGAAAACAAGAGCAGGAGGTGAAAATTAAAACAAGAGAGGGGGCAAGAATGAAAACAGGGGATGAAAGTAGGATAGATGAGGCACTGGGTAAAAAAAATGAAATTAAGCTTAGGGAAAAAAGGTACGGGGAGTTAAAAACTATGGGATGTGGGGTAAAAGGAAGGGGTGTGAGGAAAAAAATGAAACAAATGGTATAAGGGTGGAAAAATATGCGGGGAAATATGCTTAATTCATTATGAAAGACACGGCACAGGGATAGGAAAGATGTGGGGCTTGGTGGCTAAGATGTGACATGGCTAAGACAGGTGCAGGGTTGGATTGTATATGATGCAGGTACTGGCATGATAAGGCTCTGGATAGATTAGATGTGGAATGAGGTTGCATAAGATGGAACATGAGAACTAACGGGGAAAGAGTGGATAAGACAGGACACACAGGAGTGTAAATAATGGATGCTAGGGTTGATAAGATACTGTGCAGGGTGGATAATATGGTGAGCAGCATGGATAGGACAGGCCTTGAGAGTGCATAAGATGAACTAGTGGACGAGGTAAGCGGCCAAGGGAAAATGGGCTATTGGTGAAGAAGGCAGCCACTGGCGATGGTAATACCAGTTGCGGTAGGTGGATATAGTTCATTTCATATAAGTTCCGGTGTAAGACTGTCAGTCACTCACCGTTGAATTATATAACTTTTGTACTAACGTCCCATTTACAAAATCCTATCAGCTGATGCACGAACGAACAAAAGTTAATATTACGTTGGCTATTCTGAGAGCAGTGCCGAAGCACATCACACAAGCAGAAAATACGCGCATAAGAAAGAGTTCGTACATTAATTAATACATTTTATTTTACGTGGTCATAAAACAGCAGTTTTTAGTTTTAGAAACGAAACTTCGTGATAAAATAGTAATGTATAGGTGTTCAAAATGAGATGCACAATAAAACGATACGTATCCAAATGTGACGAAAAAATCCAAAGTTTCCAGACTCTCAAACCAGGTGCTGCTATCTTGTGGGTTAAAAGTGCACCATATGTTGCAATATGCCCTTCCACGCCATCTCTCATCCATATCCCGAACTACACTCAGAAACATGTTATAGTTTTGTTTTTTAAAATAACGTATTCACGCGCATATANATCCCGAACTACACTCAGAAACATGTTATAGTTTTGTTTTTTAAAATAACGTATTCACGCGCATATATAAATAATTATATTTTCCCGCGAGCTCTGTATAATTTTTAAAGTAACTTGTATTTCGTAAACCCCGTTTATGAACGACCCTACACACGTCCACAAGCTCCGTTTACGAATGCAGCGCCACCAAAGCAGTTCACCAATTGCCGCACGCAGCAGCACCTCCTGGCCACATCAAAGCCTATTCTTGAAACGCCATTTGATGGCGAATGGATACATAAACGAAAAGGCGCGGCGATTGTCAACTGTCAAGAAAGTGGCCTTCTTATATGGTACAGAATATAATATGTGCTTGTGAAGAAAAAAGACCATTTCAGAATATAGGCCAAATTAAGTTATGTATACTGAGTGCTGGGGTGGGCAAGAAGGGGAGATAGGATGAGAAGGATTGTTCAATGAAAAATTAAAGGTATAACAAAAGGGATAAAATGAAGCACAAGAGCGTGAAGATGAGGTGTAAGATTGAGAAAAGTAGGTGGAAAAATGAGTTTGGCATTGAGAAAAAGGAAAGATAAAGCCATTAATATCACTATGGTAACTGAACATTATAATCTAACAAACTTAACCTAGTAATTTCAATTTAATTCCAGAAGTTAAAGTGTGTGTCAGTGTGCATACCTTATGCAAATATAAACTCCCTGCAACACATCAATAGAACTGTTCTGCACTGAAAAATTTACTTGAGTATAAAAGTTACCGAAACTTCAGAACAAAAATAGGAAAGCCAATTTCTCTGCAACTAATCCATTATTTTAGACTTTCTCGAAAATGTTTTACTGAAAGATTTGTGTACACACCGTGATGCAGAAATTCTCTATGAGTAGTAGGAAAATCTTCCTTAAAACACAAGGGGATGGGGGATCGGAGTTGGAGGCAACCAAAGACTGCAGTGATCGGGGCCTGAAGCAGCCCACCATTTTAAATTTTGTCATGTCCGACAGACCAAAATTAACAGTTTTAACCAAAAATCACTTTAGAAATTTGCCTAAAAACCACTTTTTCCCAACAAAAAAAAAATGTATACATTGAGTTTTCAAATGAGCAAAGTGGATTCCAAGCATCTCTGTTTACGAGCAACATAGTCCTCAAAGTAGCAACATGGATTCGAGGCTCCAAGCAAAGTACAGCAGATCAGGTGGATCAGCTGTCATGCCCTCCTACCTCAACCATCATCCATCATAACACCTCCTCTCCCTACCCCCACCCTCTCCCACGTAAACCCTCCTCCTTCATTCACCTAAACCATCCCCCTCCCCACATCCCTTATCCTATCCCCCTCCTGCCTTCTACCTCCTCTTTCTCCTCCACATCACACATGACCTCTCTTACTAATGAGATCATATTTGTGTTGAGTCAGTCATTGGCCTGTATGGTTGGCTGTTATGGTGCTTTGGTATGGTCTGAGTCAATTACGAGCGACGGTGAGGGGGTGTTGAGGGATGACAAAATAACCAATCAAAAAAATATAGTGGTGCGGTAGAGGTGGTTGAACTATAGTGTGTGAATGGAGCTGGCTGGATTGATTGTAGTGAGAGGAGGGGTCCGTGGCATGGTAGTACAGTAAAGCACCACTTTAATAAACTGCACGTCAACGAATATTTCATTATAATGAAAAACTGTTTTGGTCCCGACAAATGCCTGTGCCAAACAATGGATTTTTGTTTCACTTTAACAAATTTACACATTGCTACTTTTGGCATATTATTAAAATATTCACGTTAATGNACACATTGCTACTTTTGGCATATTATTAAAATATTCACGTTAATGAACACTCTGCAACTAGATTCTGTAGTAACATCATAAATTCAGATTTATTTCACCCAAGATAACCAAACATTTAGTAAATTATTGCAATGATTATAAAAAAAATTTTGCGGCTGTGCCATAGCTATTCCACAGATGATGGCTATCTTGTTTTCGAGTGTGAATAAATTACTGTGCCGTAAGTGTTCCCTTTAAATTACTTAGGTTTGCTATCAAATTTTGATCAAACCTGAGTAAAATAAAATAAGATTTTGCGATGCCATTCGGGTTAAGTTGCTTTTCAATGCATANAAATTTTGATCAAACCTGAGTAAAATAAAATAAGATTTTGCGATGCCATTCGGGTTAAGTTGCTTTTCAATGCATACAAATTATTATCTGCTGAAGTTACATCATCTTCAAAAATTGTTATAAAATCTTTGTAATATTTTAAAAAGAGGTGGAAAAAAACTTACTCTGTGTGGTTTATAATTGCTACATAACCGTAAATACACTTATAGCTGAATATTTTCAGATAGGTATTGTAGTAGAATGTAGTAATGCTCTTAAAACTGTAAACCATATACAAACTTAAATGGGTGGTGTAAATTATAATAAAATATCCAAGAAATAATTAAATTATCAGTCACTGAATTTTCATGAGAGACTGGCTTATAGTATGATATAATTACAAAAAATTAGAATTATTTTATTAAAAATCAAACTAAAAACAGTTTTTGGCATGTAGTTATGCTCCTTATGTTTAAATAATCTAGTTTACACAGTAAAGATGAGTTGTGTGTAAGCTATTCACGGTAAAGTGAGCACTTTTGGAAGCCCTCATATTTTGAATAATAGTCAATAAATATATTTTGTTTTAGCAGTAGACGTTAACTTCAGAGTTTGGTGGAATTTACATACTGTGTTTAATATTTATGTGTCAATATTTCTTTAATAAGGTTGTTAAAGGGTAAAACAAAAGTGCTCACTTTACCGTGAACAGCCTGTAGCGGTAAATATCATATCCACCTTGCTCCCAATTTCTGTGTAGGTGCTTTCACTACGAAGAGCTTCACTATAACAAGCAAGCAACATTCCTAGTCTCTTAATGTTTGTTATAGTGAAGTTTTACTGTACCTATTTGGGGGGAAGGGAGTCAACCTTAATTCTAAGTTTAAGGGCCACATTGCAAACAGGTTTGGAAATGGACAATATGAGAGCTCTCTGGTGGTATGTGCTAAAAACACAAATTACCAGCATACTGTAGTGGAAAATACAGAAAACATTGGGTACCGGCACAATCCAGTGGTCAATGGATGACAAAATTGATTGGTGTGGTTGGAGAGATCATTTGTTATGTGAAGCCAATGATTAATCGAGCAAGGAGGGGGGGGGGGGTGGTTATATTGACCAGCTATATAGCTAATGAAATATAGAGGTGGTGGTTCAGTTGTCTGCTGGTGACCCTATTGGGAGGGGATATGTGATCTGCCATCTGTACGATATTTGAGTCCTGAAGTGTTTGAAGTGAAGGCAACAAATACTACATGTAAATTAAAAAAAAAATGTTCCCCCAAAATATTAATATTTAAATAATATTTTCTAAATATTTTTGGTATTTATTAAACATTTTATAATTGCTTGCATTTAATTATTTTACCTGGGAATTTTTGAAACATTTTAAGATCTTTAAAAATAATTTTACAATTTTACTCTTACTTTTTTGCGATCTGGAGGAAGGGTGTTGTTAAAGGGATGGTGAAATAGTGGGTGGAGTGGTTGCTGGTGGGAGTGAGGGGAAGGAGGTTTGGTTTCAGGGGTTACTGTAAGGGAGGTGGGGGCATGGTGAAGGATGTGGCAATTAGGGGCTTGAGGTAGGGGTTAAGGGGAGTGGTTGGTGGTTAGTTGAATAACTGGAATGCAGTAATTTTTTTCATATATGCAGTGACATCTATTTGCATTGATTCTTAATATTTATCAGGCAAATGATAAAGTTTTAATTTTCCATTATAAAACAGATTTTTCGTTATGGTTTGTTTGCTCATAAGAAAGTAAACACAACATTTCAGGGGAAAAAATATTATTTTTCCTTTCTTCTGTATTAATTTTATTTGTTCGTTCAGTCGCATGACCACAATGCACCACTACCAACATGAGAATATTTGCAACTTGTTTCTTTAAATAACCCAGCGACAAGAAGCCCTTACTGCAAAAATGAGTTTTATATGGGTGAAACACCTCAACATCCTTAAAGGGCCACTTAAACTTAAGTGTCCCTTTGCTGGGGGTTAGTTTATTCCTTGTTGGTAAAACCAACCATTGGAGTTTCAAGTAAGCCCCCTCACACTTAAAAATACTTTTCAAGCGTAGCCAAACATTACGCACAGAGCCAGAGTCCCAGCGCCAACAGGGATGTTAATCCACAAACAGTGATTCAAGGCATGCCAGCAGTTTTTTGTATGTAACGAGTACGGAAAGCTCAGAAATGTGCAAAACTTGGAATTTGATGTGAAAAGAATAAAAGGAGTTAGTGTGCTAACACACTATCAAGCATTACAGATTGTGATAAAAAAATCAAGTTCCATGAATTTGGGTTTCCTCCATTTAGCATGGTCAAGCATTCCAGTTGACACAAATTCTACTATTGTTATGTTTTTTACCTTACCATTTCCCTGATCTTCATAGTCCTCTCCCCACTGTTGTATTTTATAATGACCTTATGATATTGTAACTTGCCCCACGTCTGGGTCGTGACGTTTGTAACGTTCTGGCCGTCAGTAATGATGGCTGTAAATTACAGCTCAGTTAGCTCAATCGATAGAAACGTGAAACTTGAAAAAGGCGCCAATTAAATATAAAATAATGAAGTCAAGTTTTTGTTTATTTACTCTGTACTTTTATTTATCCTTCAAATTAAACAATCCACATATAATTTTCAAATATGCACAGCCACGAAGAGTTTCACAGACAAACAAAAAGTAATATCAGCGCCGCAGTGCTTTATTTCTTTAATCTTCACCTATTTTAAACTGGCATCGCAAGAGGAACATCATCCAGCGACCTCCCACACCGGCAGAAATAGTGTAGTAGTATAAAGTTTGCCGGTGTGGGGGATATTGCCACGCTCGAAGCGTCCTCCTCAGGAGCTGGCTGTTTACGGTTCACCGTTGTCCGTTATCTGTTTCTGTAAGCGTGTGTTGGCGAGATTCTGACAGTTCGACGAAAGTATCGCCAATGTTTACTTTTCGTTTATGTATCCTTTCGCCATCAGCTGGTGCGTCAAGTGGAGGCTGTATCTTTTATCAGCACGTTGTCAGCTAATAAACTTGCCATTGTACTGTAATGCTACACAAATTTTAAGATATTTTAGACTGTCTAAAAAAATTAGTGCATTATAAAAATAAAAATATAAAACGTTGTAAAAAAATTAAATATTTGCCAACTCTTTTTTAATTTGTCCGAGACAGTGAATTTGGGTTAACATTTGCGAGACGGTAGTTGTAGCTATTATCACACTTTGGACGTTATAGCTAATATTTTTTTGAGTTGGAAATATGTGATGTGGAATAATGTTAGAATTGCTTAGAAACTATTCACACGTGTTCCATTTTCTTCTGAAACAAGAAAATGTGTTTTCGGGAGAACAGTTGGGCTTATTATTTTAATAGAGAAACGATTATCGGCTGAATAGAAATTACTAGTATTCAAAATTGCTGTACACAAAATAAATGTTACTTTAAAAATTATGCAGAGTTCGCGGAAAAATAAAACTATTGGTATCTGTTCGTAGATGTGTTAGCATGAAAGCTTTTTTCTCTGGCTAGTAATGCTTCGGAAAAAAACAGATAGATGGTGCGCACGGTATGACAGAGCGAGGTTTGAGTCGTTTACATTGCTCAATACATAGCGTCTTTTTAAAAGTTGAATGTTCTTCTATTACTAGCTCGGAATGACACAAATTTAAAATGTATTTAGTCACATTATTGGAAAAAGTAATTGAACAATTTTATGCAATATTNGCTCGGAATGACACAAATTTAAAATGTATTTAGTCACATTATTGGAAAAAGTAATTGAACAATTTTATGCAATATTTCTGTATGCTTTTGGAATTAGTACAAAGCACGTATGGAAAACATGATTGGAAAGGGGGGATACGACGACGTAAAAGGTTTTGAAGTTGCATTTCATTTGAATATGGAGCTTTTTGTTGTGCATTTCATTTTGAACACCTATGCTTTACTACTTTAACACGAAGTTAATTTTGTAACACTAACAACCACTGTTTTGTGACCTCGTAAAATAAAGTGTATTAATTAATCTAGGAAGTCTTTCTTATCGCGTATTTTCTGCTTGTCTAATGTTCGTCAGCAGTGCACTCAGAATAGCCAACGTAATTTTAACTTTAGTACGTTCCTGCATCAGTTGATACAGGATTTTGTAAATGGCACTTTGTTTGGTTCGTATACGTCAAGTTGCCACTCACTGACTGTCAGAATCTTGCCAACTTATATGAGACGGACCATAGCTACACAGAGTATTTGTCGCCCGAGCCGAACTGCGCCGTATGAAAAAAATAATCAAAGCTTCTAGAACAATAACTGTCGACTGTAGTCGGATAGCTTCTATCTACTAATGCTGACGCTAACAAGAACTACGAATTTGAAACTAAATAGCAAACGTATGACCGATAAACGAACTATCGCGGCAAAAACATTGAATCCCGATAAAATATTATGAAGCCTCGCAAAACGAAAGAAAATGTACCAAGTATCCCGATAATTATTATTACTGCGTCATTACAATATTCGTGTTCAATGTGTTTAGTAAACTTGATTCATACCATTTTCCCAGCTTATTTTCTAAAATACCGGGGTTCTTAACAATTCTCCCGATGCAGTTTAGTGTTGCTGTTTATATGAGACTTTGTGAGCTTTCTCTCATATTTTAGGACAAAGTTGCCTATTATTAGTCATCTTTCCATCTTNTGTTTATATGAGACTTTGTGAGCTTTCTCTCATATTTTAGGACAAAGTTGCCTATTATTAGTCATCTTTCCATCTTCTTTTCTCACCGATTTGGATATGATTTGACTTGTAATATTTGATTATGTATGTATGTATGTGTGTGTGTGTGTGTGTGTGTGTGTAACGTTTGTTCATTTAGCTTTCAAATTAAACAGAGAAATAANTTTAGCTTTCACATTAAACAGAGACATTAAATTCAGTAAAACATTTCATAATTTATTTTATGTGCAATTTATCTGACTTTCCCAGCATGTTTGAATGTTTGAGCTTTATCGAGAAACAGATGAAGTGAGTTTTAAAATTGTAGTTAAATAATTTTTTATAGCTTGCCAAAAACACAATATTTATGCATGTCTGTGGGAAGGACGTGGCAGAGCCTTCTCCTCTCAGTAAAACTACTGTTTAAGCAAGGGACACCAATATTGAAGTATGCCATGGCACACCATTTACAGTCGCCAGGCTGTCATTAGGATGCAAATATTTGAAGCTGGTGACAAAAAAAATACAGTGAACCCATTATTTGATTGAATATATTAGGGGGATATTCTGTTCATTATTTACAGTTATGTGGTATTGCTAAATGAAATGCATACAGTTGTTTGGTAAATAAAAAAGTAAGCATGAAAATTTAGTAAAATGATACCGTCATTGTCATTTTCATCTTCGTAACATAAAGTACTGTATAATTATTATTTTTAACATTCATAACCAGAGAATGTGGCTTCTAGTTTCAGTGCATTAGCATGCTCAGTGACAGATGAGGCATTTTCAGAATCATGAGTATAAAATAGCAGTAACCAAAGATCTTTATCAGGCTAGTGCCATCAGACTTGAAATCTCATGCCCTGAGTTTGCTACTCCTTGTGATAAGCTGAATGAAGCATTCCGCAGCGATGTAGTGAAGGTGCTTGAGAGTATGTTGGTTCCTCCAGTAGAGTCAGGATGGGCGAGGAGCAACAGTTCTGCCTGCGTTGGAACAACTTCCAGGCGAACATCACGTCGCAGTTTGAGGCGCTCCGCAACGAGGAGGAGTTCGTAGATGTCACCCTGGCCTGTGACGGTCAGCGTCTCAAAGCGCACAAGGTGGTTCTCTCAGCATGCAGCCCATATTTCAAGGAGCTGTTCACGGTGAGCGTGTGCACCTTCTTTGTTGTAACATTGTTTGGTGCAAGTCTGTTTCACGTGTTCATAGTAGGTGTGTATGAAAGAAAGTATCCAGTATCATTTTGTAGATGTTAACAAAACAGTGCTAACCTGATAAGAATAGTCCATTTGGGCTTTCCACATACTGTGTATAAAGTCCATTCATGGTAATTTGCAATTCCTGGTAAAGTTCTATTTTCAGGTACTGAATATACATCCTTCTACTATATGAAACAAAATCATCATTATTCTTCCTTTGAGGAAAAAAAAAAAAGCACAAGATCAGAACCTATGCAGCATATTTTGCACCAAAGAATCAATAAATAATTCATATTTTAAATAAATAACAATGAAATGCATTTTCTTTGGACTTCCTGAACATGTAAATATTTCAGTAAGGAACATTTGCTTTGAAAATGGCATACCAGAAATCAGTTTAGGGTGGCTAGCATCCGGAAAAACCAGGAAAATTTGGGAATTTTGCATTTTTGGAAAAGTCGGAGAAATATCAGGNTAGGGTGGCTAGCATCCGGAAAAACCAGGAAAATTTGGGAATTTTGCATTTTTGGAAAAGTCGGAGAAATATCAGGGATATTTATTTAAGTTCAGAGAATTCTTCTAATGTATGCAATCTTTTGAATTCCTACTTGCTTTATTTTAATTTAGTCCACCCTTGTAGGAGGATTTAAAACTCTGAGAGCATTCTTGTTGTTGAATGTGTAATCATAAGTGTTATTATTCATGCTTTCAAGGTGGACTCTCAAGATCTCCCATGTTAAGAGGTGCCCATTTCAGGGTTGAATGTTTTTTTTCTTGNCATGCTTTCAAGGTGGACTCTCAAGATCTCCCATGTTAAGAGGTGCCCATTTCAGGGTTGAATGTTTTTTTTCTTGTTAATGCAATTGGCTAAGTGCAAGCGTTTAATTTTTGAAATAAAATGTTAACTGTAATAATAATTCAAACATTTGTAGTTGTTCCGAAAGAATTACTACATTGTATAATTTTTTTTCTATTGTGATTTTCTTTTGAGCACCGAGATAGTATCCCACCTCTTTCTCATCTTTTTCCAATTGCAGTCTTCATTTACAATGTGTTTGCAAACAACACCAACAAACTCCGGCATNGTTTATATGAGACTTTGTGAGCTTTCTCTCATATTTTAGGACAAAGTTGCCTATTATTAGTCATCTTTCCATCTTGTTTTCTCACCGATTTGAATATGATTTGACTTGTAATATTTGATTGTATATATATGTAACGTTTGTTCATTTAGCTTTCACATTAAACAGAGACATTAAATTCAGTAAAACATTTCATAATTTATTTTATGTGCAATTTATCTGACTTTCCCAGCATGTTTGAATGTTTGAGCTTTATCGAGAAACAGATGAAGTGAGTTTTAAAATTGTAGTTAAATAATTTTTTATAGCTTGCCAAAAACACAATATTTATGCATGTCTGTGGGAAGGACGTGGCAGAGCCTTCTCCTCTCAGTAAAACTACTGTTTAAGCAAGGGACACCAATATTGAAGTATGCCATGGCACACCATTTACAGTCGCCAGGCTGTCCTTAGGATGCAAATATTTGAAGCTGGTGACTAAAAAAATACAGTGAACCCATTATTTGATTGAATATATTAGGGGGATATTCTGTTCATTATTTACAGTTATGTGGTATTGCTAAATGAAATGCATACAGTTGTTTGGTAAATAAAAAAGTAAGCATGAAAATTGAGTAAAATGATACCTTCATTGTCATTTTCATCTTCGTAACATAAAGTACTGTATAATTATTATTTTTAACATTCATAACCAGAGAATGTGGCTTCCAGTTTCAGTGCATTANGCTTCTAGTTTCAGTGCATTAGCATGCTCAGTGACAGATGAGGCATTTTCAGAATCATGAGTATAAAATAGCATTAACCAAAGATCTTTATCAGGCTAGTGCCATCAGACTTGAAATCTCATGCCCTGAGTTTGCTACTCCTTGTGATAAACTGAATGAAGCATTCCGCAGTGATGTAGTGAAGGTGCTTGAGAGTATGTTGGTTCCTCCAGTACAATCAGGATGGGCGAGGAGCAGCAGTTCTGCCTGCGTTGGAACAACTTCCAGGCGAACATCACGTCGCAGTTTGAGGCGCTCCGCAACGAGGAGGAGTTCGTAGATGTCACCCTGGCCTGTGACGGTCAGCGTCTCAAAGCGCACAAGGTGGTTCTCTCAGCATGCAGCCCATATTTCAAGGAGCTGTTCACGGTGAGCGTGTGCACCTTCTTTGTGGTAACATTGTTTGGTGCAAGTCTGTTTCACGTGTTCATAGTAGGTGTGTATGAAAGAAAGTATCCAGTATCATTTTGTAGATGTTAACAAAACAGTGCTAACCTGATAAGAATAGTCCATTTGGGCTTTCCACATACTGTGTATAAAGTCCATTCATGGTAATTTGCAATTCCTGGTAAAGTTCTATTTTCAGGTACTGAATATACATCCTTCTACTATATGGAACAAAATCATCATTATTCTTCGTCTGAGGAAAAAAAAAAAAGCACAAGATCAGAACCTATGCAGCATATTTTGCACCAAAGAATCAATAAATAATTCATATTTTAAATAAATAACAATGAAATGCATTTCCTTTGGACTTCCTGAACATGTAAATATTTCAGTAAGAAACATTTGCTTTGAAAATAGCATACCAGAACTCAGTATAGGGTGGCTAGCATCCGGAAAAACCAGGAAAATTTGGGAATTTTGCATTTTTGGAAAAGTCGGAGAAATATCAGGGATATTTATTTAAGTTCAGAGAATTCTTCTAATGTATGCAATCTTTTGAATTCCTACTTGCTTTATTTTAATTTAGTCCACCCTTGTAGGAGGATTTAAAACTCTGAGAGCATTCTTGTTGTTGAATGTGTAATCATAAGTGTTATTATTCATGCTTTCAAGGTGGACTCTCAAGATCTCCCATGTTAAGAGGTGCCCATTTCAGGGTTGAATGTTTTTTTTCTTTTTGATGCAATTGGCTAAGTGCAAGCATTTAATTTTTGAAATAAAATGTTAACTGTAATAATAATTCAAACATTTGTAGTTGTTCCGAAAGAATTACTACATTGTATAATTTTTTTCTATTGTGATTTTCTTTTGAGCACCGAGATAGTATCCCACCTCTTTCTCATCTTCTTTTTCCAATTGCAGTCTTCATTTACAATGTGTTTTTGCAAACAACACCAACAAACTCCGGCATATTATTCCTTACGAAAATATCAGACAAAAACTTATGTACCACTTTTTCCTTACATGATTATTAAGGGAGCTATGCATTGCCAAAAACTGAGTTTCGAAATGCTAGTACTGTAGTTAAAAATGTCATGAAGTACTTGCGATGAAGTGTCTTTGAAAAAACGATTGTTAAAGTTAAGTAAATGGGGGTTAGGGAAGATCTTGTCGGAACACTCTCAGTCGAACCATTTTTGAGAAAACTGTGCTGTAAGTTAAAACAGCGGTCTGCAGGTAGGCAACACACAACGCTTGTCTTGAAGCCTATGGTAAGACCTTCTAATAGTTCCTGTATACAATATGATTAGTGCATTTACTTTTGTACATGAAGAAGTTCGTAATGTTTCAACGGTAATTTTCTAGTTTAGGGGCTNACATTGGTTTACTACAATGTTATCTTCCTTGTGTTCATTTTGCATTCACAGTACCACTTATTTATGTGTCTCCCTTGATACTGCACAGTACATCAATGTGCTATTGTTATTTATTAATGCAACTTAAGCAGATTTACACCTAGCACATGGCCCTTTGCATATTTAAAGTACAGCGAGCACTATTAGTTTTCCACTCACACATTGTTCAGTCACAATTCCTTTGTCAGGCTGCTCACCTTCTGTTTTGATTTTTGCACATGGATTTCTGGAAAATGGTTTACCTGTGTGTATTTCGACAAGACAACATTTTTATGTTGATTTAGATGTACTGATACATCATTTGTCTTAACAAATTGTTTTCAGTTCAGTATTACAAAGTTTTGGGCAAACATGGATGGCAATCCCCAGTTATATATTGAAGGGGGGTGTAATATTACCAATCACATTTTCAGAGCTGTTAGATCTCCGTTACACAAATCACTTTTCACTGATTTGTTAATTCATCACAAGTATTTCCTGATATTTCCAACATTGAGAAGGACTTTAAATAGAATTGAGTTAAACATTAAATATTGCATTCATTGAGATTACTAGAGTAATGGTGTTCAATGTTGTAAATAATAGTTGTTTTAATAAATTAAAAATCAATTGAAGTTTTTATTTTTATTAAGAACTCCATCCCTCACGACTCAGATGCGCCCCTCCGGTGTCTTGTAACAGTATGACAGTGTTCGAAAATTATGATTCAAGTTAAGATAAATAAATTTTAATGGTTACGTGCAACTCAAACATTTATTTTAATTCTGCATATTTTTTTGTTTAAATTACATTTTTCATTTACAAAGCTTTACACATGTAGAGTTGTTTGTAGAAATAAATTCTGTATTCTTGGTATATTTTGATACCCACAAAATTTTTTTTGCAAAATTCGTGAAATGTGTACTTAGTTCGTGTCTGCAAAACAAAGTGTGTTATTTTAAACATGGCTGAAGCCAAGAGAAAATGTGACTGCCTGTAAGGTACACACAACTCAAAACTCTATACTAATCATAAAAATCACTGAAAATCCCAAAAGTTACAAAAAAAATTCTAATAAATTTAAAAAAATGAATGGAAATTGCAAAACTTCAATAAAAATGGAAAATTCTGAAATTTTAGTGAATGTCAGGAAACTAAATAATCTTACAATGGCCAAGACTCTCTGAAAACCACTAAACACGTGTAGGAAAAAAAACATGGTTGCCAAAGGTTAAAAATTGGTGTACATATTTTAACCTAATTTTGCCTGTTTTATTTGCATATGAAAAAATTTGACACATTTTTCTATAAAATTTTACAGATAGTTTCTTGTGGTAGTGAAATATAATTTTTTNGCATATGAAAAAATTTGACACATTTTTCTATAAAATTTTACAGATAGTTTCTTGTGGTAGTGAAATATAATTTTTTTTATTTCTTGTGCTGAGACAGTCACTAAAAATTACTTAGAGGTTCACAATATTCATGGTCCATGATCACTGTAGATATTTGATTTTACAATTTGGAAGTGTTGTTGCTAGATAGAAATACAACAGCATAACTTAGAATCTAATATGCATAATAACTACTGTTTTAATGTAGTCCTGGGAGAAACAATACAATGTATAAATTAGATTTTTATTTTAAAATCCCTTGCACTGGTTTTACAATTTTGAGAAAGTAATATAAGCTGAGCATAATGATTTACTCTGCCTTTTAACTACCTCTAGACATAAGTGGAAAAAAAATTGATAGGTGTTGTATTGAATGTATTAAACTCTGCCAATTTGTTGTAAAGTATTTTGAGAGAGAAATTTAGTTTAAAATTGGTAACCTGTCATTATCTGTAGTTTTATAAAAATATATTTGTATATGATTTGTTTTCTGTACACTAATGTCATTTTATACAGGCTTTTATAATAATTCAAATTTAATAGTTATGCTGAATTTGACGAGTTTATATTATAAAGTATGAGCACGAATTCTCAGAGTATTGAGTATTGAAATTAGCATAAACCATTTCAGTCTCAGTGTCCATGATCGATAATATGTTGCACNATTCTCAGAGTATTGAGTATTGAAATTAGCATAAACCATTTCAGTCTCAGTGTCCATGATCGATAATATGTTGCACGTGGAAGATATTTATGGTCGGTAGTGTACGCAAGGAATCACTTGCTCGTTTCTTGAACGTCTTGCTTCGGAGTAATCTGATTTGTTTAAGTTTCTACATCTCTAATTAGCGAATGTTTAATACTGACATCAACAAACACACAGTACGTTGTTCACTGGTTGAGAGAAGCTCACTTGAGCTTGTATATTAATTTAGGAGACAGACTAATAGCAAATACACTCCTCGAGACCAACACCCGTCAGTTTTAATATTTCGGTGAGAAAATATTCAGCAGTGTTGTCACCGCCAGCTAGCAGATGGGAGCACCTCTGTTCAATAGTAAATTTCATCGATATTAATGATACAGTACCAATATGGCAGATATGAAGATGAAACTTTCCTTATTCTCCGAAAAGTTTATTTCATCGTGGCCAAAACTTAAATGACAGAAACTAATTCCCAGTATGTCAAATTTATTATAAGTGGAAAACATTTACAAACAGATAATAATGATAAGTTTTGAAATACTTCTTGTAATACTGTGCTTAATAGGGACACCTCTTGCTGCTAGGATATTTTTTGCACACTGGTCTGCGTTTGTGTAGAGCTGTTTGGAATTTGTCTCTAGTGTACTCGTATTTGCTGGTAGTCATTATTTTTCTGTATACATATTTTTTATAACAGACATATTGAGATAACTATTGACGCACCTGTTCAATAACACAAAGCTTCATAGTTGCAGGGTTCCTGCTGTGGGACAAGTGGTACAGATGTGGTTGTGTTTTGCAGAGCAACCCATGCAAGCACCCCATACTGTTCCTGCGGGATGTGGAGTTCTGCCACCTGCAGTCCCTCGTTGAGTNATTCTCAGAGTATTGAGTATTGAAATTAGCATAAACCATTTCAGTCTCAGTGTCCATGATCGATAATATGTTGCATGTGGAAGATATTTATGGTCGGTAGTGTACGCAAGGAATCACTTGCTCGTTTCTTGAACGTCTTGCTTCGGAGTAATCTGATTTGTTTAAGTTTCTACATCTCTAATTAGTGAATGTTTAATACTGACATCAACAAACACACAGTATGTTGTTCACTGGTTGAGAGAAGCTCACTTGAGCTTGTATATTAATTTAGGAGACAGACTAATAGCAAATACACTCCTCGAGACCAACACCCGTCAGCTTTAATATTTCGGTGAGAAAATATTCAGCAGTGTTGTCACCGCCAGCTAGCAGATGGGAGCACCTCTGTTCAATAGTAAATTTCATCGATATTAATGATACAGTACCAATATGGCAGATATGAAGATGAAACTTTCCTTATTCTCCGAAAAGTTTATTTCATCGTGGCCAAAACTTAAATGACAGAAACTAATTCCCAGTATGTCAAATTTATTATAAGTGGAAAACATTTACAAACAGATAATAATGATAAGTTTTGAAATACTTCTTGTAATACTGTGCTTAATAGGGACACCTCTTGCTGCTAGGATATTTTTTGCACACTGGTCTGCGTTTGTGTAGAGCTGTTTGGAATTTGTCTCTAGTGTACTCGTATTTGCTGGTAGTCATTATTTTTCTGTATACATATTTTTTATAACAGACATATTGAGATAACTATTGACGCACCTGTTCAATAACACAAAGCTTCATAGTTTCAGGGTTCCTGCTGTGGGACAAGTGGTGCAGATGTGGTTGTGTTTTCCAGAGCAACCCATGCAAGCACCCCATACTGTTCCTGCGGGATGTGGAGTTCTGCCACCTGCAGTCCCTCGTTGAGTNCAGAGCAACCCATGCAAGCACCCCATACTGTTCCTGCGGGATGTGGAGTTCTGCCACCTGCAGTCCCTCGTTGAGTTCATGTATGCCGGTGAGGTGAATGTTGCCCAGGCGCAGCTGTCGGCCTTCCTGCGCACTGCAGAGTCCCTGCAGATAAGAGGCCTCACCGAGGCCCCCCAGCACCACAAGGTGAGAGCACTTCATGTTACTAGTGTCCTTGGTGGCAGCAGACACTTGGTAAACAAATGCTTCAGCGCCCATTGTTAAAAAGTTAAGAGATCCTCTCTTATTTAGTCTGTGAGCATACAGTTAAACCAATAAGTTTCTGAAAAGGGACTGAAAAATTTAACCAGGAAAACTTCCTAACCCTTTGGTTAGAAAAGGCAGAATGTAATTATTTGAAAAGTAATGTTTTAGAAAATTTTTTTTTCGCAGAAATGTATTTGTATTTTTACATAAAAAACATTTTTAGTTCTTTAATAATGTGGTACATAACATTGTAATATATGTAAAACTCTGACAAGTTTTTAATGATTGTATATACGAGATATGTCATATCTTGGGGACTAATAAATCACTATTTACCAAATTCTTCACACAAGTAGCGCAATAGTAGACCATATAAACCTAAGTGTTTTAAGTGTCTGTCACTTATGTTCAAAAAGACGAACCTGTAAATATTTTAGGTTACTTAACCCTGTCATTCGAAACATTAGACTGATTAAATTCGAAGTTGATGCTAGAATCCGACCTTCGTAATGCAATTGATTGCACACTAACTTATAGTACGTGGATTTCTGGCTTTCAGTCCCGGGTAAGTCACGTTTGTATTTGTATTTTCTCACAACTGTTGCACATATTTCTAGTTTCATCTCTAATGATATTGCTTTCAATGAGACAAGTCCTACCTACCAACTCGGCTTTTAAGAAATTACTAAAAAATTTATTCCGCCAGTGTAGAGGAAAGTAGACTCTTTAGTTATACTTATTATTTGTTTTAACTTTTCATTCAGCAATGATTTACTTACACTTCTTAATCTACAACAAAGTAATACGATGATTCTCAGAAAGTGATATCGCATCTTGAGATGTCTAGTTTGAATTGCGCATCTTTGTTTTCTTTAATGTACATAGTATTTACATTAATATACCTAACTATTTCTTGATTATGTCAAGTATCTGTTAAAATATTTGGCCTATAAATATGCAGTGTGTCAAACACTATAGACATGTTCTGAAAACGCGAACCTGTTTTAGGATGTGTTACGCATGCTTTTAATTTCTAATGAGTAGGGACACCTGATTTTTGTGAAAAGAATTTCGTGCAACCTACAGTTGAATATCATTTGTGCACAACTTCAACGTTTCTTAGAAATTGAAATATGTGGTATTTGTTTTACTTTCAGCTTTTTTACAATTGAGTGTGTTTAAATATTTAATTTATAATATCTTACCACATTACATAAAGAATATATACTCTCAAAGAANTTACAATTGAGTGTGTTTAAATATTTAATTTATAATATCTTACCACATTACATAAAGAATATATACTCTCAAAGAGAAATTTGCAAATCTGAGTATTAATGTGGTGCAAATCATAGACTAACGATGAGGTACACCGATCTCGCTGGCTGCGCACAACCAGTATCTGTGACCCAATATTGAAGTACTTTTCTGCCAATACAACGTGCAAAACGGCATGGACTGGATTTGAGATTAGAATACTGTTTAGTAAACAATTGCTTTGAGATGTTTTAATACTTCCTCTAACCAATTTGTGANTGGATTTGAGATTAGAATACTGTTTAGTAAACAATTGCTTTGAGATGTTTTAATACTTCCTCTAACCAATTTGTGATGCAGTTTGATTCAATTTGTATAGGTAAAAGTATTTTATTAATATAGTAGTGCCTATAATTTAAAAATGAAGATATGAACAAACACGTTCATCATTGTAGACCATGTGATGTTTTGTGATAGGTCAGTGTTGGGTACATGCACAAACGATGAATAATCGGTCTACCTCATCATTAGTCTATGCGGTAGGCACAAATCTAGATTTATAGGTTCCGGGCAAAACTCACATTCGTGATTTAAAATCCGCTCGGTATTATTTCAGGTTTTAAAGTAATCTTTAAAACATTAATTTGTACGTTAATTATAATATTCTTAAAATACATTTCNGTATTATTTCAGGTTTTAAAGTAATCTTTAAAACATTAATTTGTACGTTAATTATAATATTCTTAAAATACATTTTGAAATTCATTCTGTGTGAAGGCTGTTTGTGTAGCAATCAGTGGCTTAGCGAGAAATTTCTCAATGGAGAGGTTACACTGACTGAAGGAAGGGAGGGAGGTTATACTGGCATCAGCAGTGCTGAGGCATGTGTTAAGACAAGTATTAGAATAAAAATTACCTCACAATTTAATAAAATGTCTTGTAGTTTAGAGCAATTATNGCATGTGTTAAGACAAGTATTAGAATAAAAATTACCTCACAATTTAATAAAATGTCTTGTAGTTTAGAGCAATTATGGTTTTTATCGAAAAGAGGTATTTTTATGTTAATCCGAGTATAAAACCCTTGTGATGAATGACTTTTATAGGTTATTCACGGTAAAGTGAGCATTTTTTGAAGCCCCCTCATTTGGAGTAATAGTAAATAAATATATTGTATTGTAGCCTTAGATGTCAACTTTTGAGACCTGTGAAATATATGCATTGTGTTTATTACTTACATGGCAATATTTACTTTAAAAAGTCGTAGAGTGATAAAAAAAAATNGTGAAATATATGCATTGTGTTTATTACTTACATGGCAATATTTACTTTAAAAAGTCGTAGAGTGATAAAAAAAAAATGCCCGATAGGAAAAAAGTAACATTGCTATATTTGTCTAGTATTTGTAAATAAATTGGATTTCTTACNAAAAAAAAATGCCCGATAGGAAAAAAGTAACATTGCTATATTTGTCTAGTATTTGTAAATAAATTGGATTTCTTACTGTTTTTCTCTCTCTCTCTCTCTCTCTTTTTTTTTTTTTTTTTCAGTTTTATAATAATTTTTTCCTAAACATTATTGATTGGTAATCTTCATTATGTTTTCAGTGTTAACAAATTTTAGTCACTGTAACTATTAATAGTTAACCATTTCAATTTTTATGCTATCATTTTATTTTTAAGTGAGGATAGAAATTAATTAAAATAAATATTTCCAAGACATCTAAGTTTCTCATAAATTTTTGCCAACACACATTACTGCAAAATGCATTAGTTATGTAATATGAAAAACCATCATTAATACACTAGATAACAACGCAACTCGACTGGGCATGTGCGCGCGTGAGTACATTTGATTGGGCGCACTAAGCCGGCTGCCTCCCTGAGCAAGCGGGTGGCACTAGGGCGACAGTCAAGGACTGGCAGGTCTGGCAACATTGCTGCAGCAAGCTGCCAGACCATGGCGTGGGGGTTGGGGGAGGCTGTCACACTCGTGTGAGTGCGGAGGACTACTCGCAGAGCAAGGTGACGCACCCTCCCCGTCCGAGAGCTCTCTGACCACTGAAAGCTTCCTGGAAGTTTCCTGGTTTATATACAGGCCTGCAGAGTGGTGGGGGACATCTTTTCGAGATCCTCTACCATTTTATATCAGCAGAATAACAAGTAGTAACAATGGTGATTTTTATGACTNGGGACATCTTTTCGAGATCCTCTACCATTTTATATCAGCAGAATAACAAGTAGTAACAATGGTGATTTTTATGACTTGAACCGCCCCCTTAAAACAGTATCTTATTTTACTTGTGTCAACTTGGGACAAAGTCCATACAATAAAATGAAGTGNGGGACATCTTTTCGAGATCCTCTACCATTTTATATCAGCAGAATAACAAGTAGTAACAATGGTGATTTTTATGACGTGAACCGCCCCCTTAAAACAGTATCTTATTTTACTTGTGTCAACTTGGGACAAACTCCATACAATAAAATGAAGTGNTGAACCGCCCCCTTAAAACAGTATCTTATTTTACTTGTGTCAACTTGGGACAAAGTCCATACAATAAAATGAAGTGCAGTCAACACATTGATTTCCATTGTGCTTGGGTTACGAGAACAATCTAAAATGGCGAGTGACTACTTTACAAGCCTTCTCCTGTACTTAGCTTTGAAAGAGTGTGCTATTCCTAATTCTAGGGGATGGAGTTCAGTTATACTTTTTGGTGGGAACAAATAAACTGTGATGTTTCTCCATTCTCTGTGTGAGGGACACAAATAATCTTAGGATTTTGTGCCCCCATTTTTATCATTGAAATCATGCAATTGCGATGTGAACAACTCTCTAGTCATCACAGAACTCCTTTTATTACATGTGTACNTTTATCATTGAAATCATGCAATTGCGATGTGAACAACTCTCTAGTCATCACAGAACTCCTTTTATTACATGTGTATATAAAATTCAACTTTCATACACTGTTCAGGAACACATTATGTATGAAAGTAGAGGACTGCCTGTACTTACAAGTGAAAAAATAAACTGTATAGGTAGAACACTATTTATGAATTACTTAAGTGAATTTTATTTCCTTTGTGATCCATAATGTTGTTCAGGAATACGCCTTGGTAAACATTCTTGTGTGAAAGTAAGTTCTCACACATACGCACTGGAATGTTATCTAATCTGCATGACATTGTGTTAGTATTTTATAGGCTTCTCAAAACATTTTAGAATAAATGAATCTTTATAGTGTGCATTAAGGCTGTGTGGTATGGCAGTAATCAATACAGACAAAATTTTTTAAATATTGTGCAAGTGCAGCTGTATGTCCTTTTCGTCATTCACCTGGAATGCCCAGCGAACACCCCCTTTCACTGCTACATTTACCACACAAGACTCTGACTCATTAATTATACCATACTTGACTATCTAAAGTAGGGGGTTAAATTTGAAGACCACATCAGTGGTATGTGAACATGGTGGTGACTTCACGCAGCAAACAATTGCTGGTTCCTTTTTTGTTTCATTTATGTCAGGGCATCCCAACACTATCTTTTTTTTGTCTTCTGCCCACAAATTATGACACCAAAAAAAAATTTGTATATATATAATATCTTAATACATTCCTTAACTTCTTTGTACAGTTCGAAACAATATAATTTCCCTCTTTTAATGACTTAACAAAATACTTCAAAGTACATACTATTAAAAATCCCTATACTTANAAACAATATAATTTCCCTCTTTTAATGACTTAACAAAATACTTCAAAGTACATACTATTAAAAATCCCTATACTTAACCACACGTTACTTTTAAAGTGCCATATTACAACTCACAGAAAGCTATGTTGAAATACAACTGCTTAACTTTGACGCACAATATAAATTCCTTTATNTTTATCATTGAAATCATGCAATTGCGATGTGAACAACTCTCTAGTCATCACAGAACTCCTTTTATTACATGTGTACATATAATTCAACTTTCATACACACTTTCAGGAACACATTATGTATGAAAGTAGAGGACTGCCTGTACTTACAAGTGAAAAAATAAACTGTATAGGTAGAACACTATTTATGAATTACTTAAGTGAATTTTATTTCCTTTGTGATCCATAATGTTGTTCAGGAATACGCCTTAGTAAACATTCTTGTGTGAAAGTAAGTTCTCACACATACGCACTGGAATGTTATCTAATCTGCATGACATTGTGTTAGTATTTTATAGGCTTCTCAAAACATTTTAGAATAAATGAATCTTTATAGTGTGCATTAAGGCTGTGTGGTATGGCAGTAATCAATACAGACAAAAATTTTTAAATATTGTGCAAGTGCGGCTGTATGTCCTTTTCGTCATTCACCTGGAATGCCCAGCGAACACCCCCTTTCACTGCTACATTTACCACACAAGACTCTGACTCATTAATTATACCATACTTGACTATCTAAAGTAGGGGGTTAAATTTGAAGACCACATCAGTGGTATGTGAATATGGTGGTGACTTCACGCAGCAAACAATTGCTGGTTCCTTTTTTGTTTCATTTATGTCAGGGCATTCCAACACTATCTTTTTTTTGTCTTCTGCCCACAAATTATGACACCAAAAAAAAATTTGTATATATATAATATCTTAATACATTCCTTAACTTCTTTGTACAGTTCAAAACAATATAATTTCCCTCTTTTAATGACTTAACAAAATACTTCAAAGTACATACTATTAAAAATCCCTATACTTAACCACACGTTACTTTTAAAGTGCCATATTACAACTCACAGAAAGCTATGTTGAAATACAACTGCTTAACTTTGACGCACAATATAAATTCCTTTATAAATCTTTACTTGACTTAAATTTTCTAACTTTCCCTAGGGTTCCCCCATGATAATACCACCCAGTGTGTCTGCCGATCTCACAGCCGTCTGGGTATATATAGGTGGTCCGAGGCGCCAACAGACATCCCCTGCCTCAGACGTGGAAGAACATGCTCTAATCTCTGGGTAGACTCCTTCAAATAAGATTCACACTCGCCGGTGAAGTAGCTGATGATGAGGGTGCCGCGACACACAGGTCACGTGATGAAATGTAGTTCAGGAGGAAGGGGAACACCTTGACAGTACAAAGTTAACAGATGACCGCGATGTAAAGTGCCAGGGCCACAAATGTGCAAACGCAGTGTGAGTCTGTAGCCCGAGCAGCAAATGGCAGGACGACTCTCTGTTTTTCTGCATGTTGCCCAGGAAAGACGTGACGGGAAACCACGTAACAACTCCATCATAATCTAAACTGTGACATGGTCCAACAGTGTAGAGCTGCATACCACATATTGCGATATTAGGGACATGTGATACGTATTAGCAGTATATGATAATAGGGATGTGCAGAGTTCCTGTTATGCAATATCAATAGACATATTTGCAATACTAACATAATAAAACCTGGTTTTGCAGCAATATCAATAGGACAGATATAATGTATTCACGGTAACTTCAAGATTTTCTGAAGCCCTGCTAAAGATCTACTCTCAGGGAGCCGATTATGTATCCTTCCGCAGTATGTAAACAAAACATTGCCATGTGACACCTGTCAAACGTTTTGTAAACAAAAACAGAGCCATGTGGGAACTGTCAAATATTTTGCTAACAGTGTCCACGTGGGAACTACCAAAATTTATTTTTGAAGAGAAACAATGCCATGTAATCTTAACTGTCATATACTTTAATAAAATTCTCCAAATGTCTAAAAAACGCTAATCAATTTAGCAGAATATTGTAATACATACAAAAAGGTAGATTGAAGTATATATCGGAACTGTTGATTATATAATTTAATTAAAGTTTACTTATTGTATTAAGATTTATTTACATGTTTGGTGTAAGGAAAAAGTTAAATTTTACATAATAAACTTTTGGAAGTAGCACTCAGGTTAAAGATTTCACTGTGATAAATGGTACCGTATTTTATCGCATATAAGTCTCACATTTTATTTAAAAAAAAATTTTTGAAAACTCGGGGTGCGACTTATAAGTGAGAAAAATTCCTCCAGCCCCGCACTAACGTTTCATTTACTACGAATTCACGGCCCGCGGCTCGATTTCCAAACTCTTCAGCGAACAAAATCACTTTCATTTTGAAACCTGCAGTGTAGGTGCATCGCTTTTCCATCAAGAAACTGTCGCACTTCTTCATTGCAACATCAAACAACACTACGTGCGGCGCAAAGACGTCACGGCTAACATTTGGTACTCAAGAACCAACGCTAATGTGCTGCTATCTCTTACGCTCCACAAAAAGCTTTCGNAGTAGCACTCAGGTTAAAGATTTCACTGTGATAAATGGTACCGTATTTTATCGCATATAAGTCTCACATTTTATTTTAAAAAAAATTTTTGAAAACTCGGGGTGCGACTTATAAGTGAGAAAAATTCCTCCAGCCCCGCACTAACGTTTCATTTACTACGAATTCACGGCCCGCGGCTCGATTTCCAAACTCTTCAGCGAACAAAATCACTTTCATTTTGAAACCTGCAGTGTAGGTACATCGCTTTTCCATCAAGAAACTGTCGCACTTCTTCACTGCAACAACATTAAAACAACACTACGTGCGGCGCAAAGACGTGTAAGTCACGGCTAACATTTGGTACTCAAGAACCAACGCTAATGTGCTGCTATCTCTTACGCTCCACAAAAAGCTTTCGAAAATAATCGATTACCAGTTATTGACCAAAAATCGATTCCTTTTCATTCTTTTAAAATATTTTTTTCTGTTAAGGATTGCGAAGGGAATTACGTAACGGAAATATTCAAATGCCTTTCTATATTTTGCAAGTTTATTTAAAACTTACAAAGATAAACTGCGGAAATAACAACGCTAATACTAAAATTACATCTTAACCTACAATTATCTTATAAGTAGAAAGGATGTGTTACGTTAGTTTTATAACCACAATTCAGCGTCTCCAATATCCAATATGGCGTGGTTATACTTCTGAAAAAAACGTGCCCAAACGGACAAGATGGAGTGTATGAGTCCGCTGGACAGACACTGAAATTTATTTAATTTCAATTAATAACAGTGAAATCTTTACCCATGAGTGCTACGTAAAAATGTAAATATATAGTTTAGCAATATTAACTTTACAATTACGGCATTAAATTTATACATATTAATATTTAACCTACGAACTATTTCTTTTCAGCTATAACCAACATGTCCCTTCAAAATCCGTTGTTAATTCGTACGGACTTTTAACAAATTATTATAATTTATTGAAAAAATATACTTAAAACTTAAAACAACCAACTTATATAGTGCTTCAGTGCTAAAAGCAAGACAAAACCTTTTTACATATACAATTTTTTTATAGCCAATTGATGTACATTGAGGATCCCACTAAAAAGTTTCCAAGAAAAGTTTTCATACGAAGATACCGTGAATGGATTATACGTGCAATATCAATATGACTTATATTGGTAATGCCAATATTTGCGATATCAGCACGAGTGATATTTGTATATATCACCATACATTTTCAGTAATTTCTGTAAGTGATATATAGCACAGATAACAATATGATAACCATGTTTTGAAATTATATTACAAAGTTCANTAACAATATGATAACCATGTTTTGAAATTATATTACAAAGTTCATATAGCACGACCCTAGTGTGCATTTATGTTTCTCTTTGTACAGCAGCTACAAAGCTGCTACATATATATATATACATATATATATATATACATATATATATGTGTTGTTTGTGTTATCTGCAGGAGGAGAGATTGTCCCCAATACAGAACTCTNATATATATATATACATATATATATGTGTTGTTTGTGTTATCTGCAGGAGGAGAGATTGTCCCCAATACAGAACTCTGTGCAGTCTCCGTCAGGCTCAAAGAAGGCGTCTTCTTTGGGGAGGCTATCGCTGGATGAGGACGACGACGTGCTGAGTGCCAGTCCTCCTCTGTCCCCACCCCCTGCCAAGCGAGCCTGCCATAACAAGCTCCTACAGTCCTCCTTACTTCCGCCCAAGCACGAGGTTGACTTGTACCAGGATGAGTCACCTGAAATTATTGAGGTAGTGTTTGCCAATCATTAGAGGTATAGTAATTGGTGTGTGTGATTATATTGAAAATATCATGTTAAAGATATCAGTATAAATTGCTGCAAAAATGCAGGTAAAAATAAGTGAGGGAATTTGTTTACACTGTAATTACCATTGCACAGGACAATAGCAAACTATAGAGTTAAAGGGATGCAAGAAAAGTGGTACTCTACTTTATTTTTCAACGAAATGGTGGCACAACATGGCAAACTAGCAAGTATAGTCTATTTGCGGTTTCTTTAAACTTTTCGAATTAAACCTTTAAAAAATCCTCTTTCTTTCATAAGAATGCCATTTACCACGAGTGTTTCATATGCCAAAATATGAGAAAGGGTTGTTTGGACATAAAGTAAAGCATCAGCGTTGTGGCTGTATGATATGTTGTGATTATGCCATCTCTCCACATGGACATGCCATTAATGGCAAATGGAAAAATAAACACAATGCGTGTAATGTATACATGTTGCTGTCTTATTATAGTTGTATGTTTTTATTGTGCAAGATACATTTTTTAATTCGTGATTTGTAATTTAGTATTACTAGTGTTCACCATTAAATGATTTTTAATACTGGTGAAATTTTGCAGATTTGTAATGATCTGCAAAAAATGGATTTATTTGCAGATTATCATAGTCAGTGATCAGTATCAGCCCATCACTGTTGTAGATGAATTTTCTCTCTTTCCTTTTGCTTTTCCATTTTCCACTACACTTATAACAAAGCTGTAAGAACTCTTTTCTGTTAACGGAAAGTCAGCATATATTGACTCTGACAGAGGTACGTCTTATATGTCAAGAGATTTGAAGAATTATCTGGATTCTGTTAGTATTGTGTGGAAAATATAATCAAACTAATGACAAAGAGTAAGGGAATCGACCCACATCATTGGGAATTGGTAATGGTTGATGCAGTGCACTCAATACGTTCCCAATAGGCACTTAGTCTAATCTTGTTGGTGATGTAGAAGTTAAAGAGCTCGATAAATTACCTTTAGGTGACACTTCACATCTCTTGAATGAAGGTAACACCCCATCGAAAACTATGCTTGAAAACTTAACAGATAATCGGAATTCACTGACTGCTGTTTCCCAAAACCCTATTCCTTCCACCCTTTGCTGCAGACCTAGTTATTTTGAAAATTATACAATGCAGGGGTGGGAATGAATGTCNACCCTATTCCTTCCACCCTTTGCTGCAGACCTAGTTATTTTGAAAATTATACAATGCAGGGGTGGGAATGAATGTCGTAGACAGTTCATATCTCTTTGGAAAGAGAAGTTTGTTGTCTTATGTTTGTCGGTTTTTATTTTTCTGTACTGTATTTATGTTGAATATAAACGGTTTTGAAATAGTTGTCACATCAGTAAAGAACAGTGTAATGAATAAAGTTGGAAAGTATTTTTATTTTGTGTTCATGTGAAAATTTGTATAACCATTTTTTGCCCTCCTCAAGTGCTTGAAATTACCTTTGTTTTCCCCCAAGGGAGGCTAATTTACATACATGCAGTTAAAATGACAAAATATTAGCTTTTACTGTAATGTAATGCATATTCTATGTTCTTGTATTTGCACACTTCATTAAGTCTAGTTATCACTTCTATGACATTGTATTTTCATAAATTGTGTGTGTAATTCCACACCCAAAATGTGGCAGGCTGTTATTCACGTTGCTGAGGAACGTCCAAGCAACGGAATCAAAATCACAAGCCGGTTTTGTTTCTCAGATGACTGCAAGGATATTTGGGATTAAAACATGTGTCTACAAGCTAGTCAGTTGTCATTCTGTGTTTATTCTTTTTGAATGCAATGCAAATTGTGATCTAGCGGTACTCTAGCATTTTATTACATTCATAAAACAAAATGAAAGAACTAGGTTCGCAAGACTGGTTCAGACAAGAATTAAGTGCCCCAAATTACCCCACCAACATAATTTTAAAGATTATGTTAAAGTACTAATTGAATTATGTACTCTATTTTAATATATGCCACCTGAAGTGATTACAGTGCTATTTATTGGCCAGCTGTAGCGTAGCCCTCCCCCTAGACCGAGCCATGGACCATTCACAGCAGTCAGCTATTCTGGTCTCAGTCTGGGATATTTCACCATGCTTCTATGTACTTGATTTTCAGTCATATATTTAATACCAGTGTGTAGAGGTAGTCAAATTTGGTTAATGATGAAATCACAAAACTTTTACTGATGTATTTAGAAGTGTGCATTAGATCTTTACTAAAATGGCCTATCACACTTTCCAGAAAGGAGGTCATTATGACAGGTCAGTTGCTATAGATGTTTTTGGAGATTTTGACTGATCGATCAAAATTTGCCAATTTTTTGCTCAAAGTCTGTGTTCAATCATTTCCACCACAAAAGTACCATGTTTTTTCAATTAAATATAAATTTATTTTAATAGGCAGACATATCCTGAAAAGTAATACCCGAGACACTTATACTTTGCCTCCCCTTGTCACCCAAAATGTTAAAAACATCAAGCAGTGTGGGGATATACAGAGAATCATCAAGTCTATGTTCAATCGTCTCTGGCATAAAATCAACATGATTTTTGCATGGAATTGACGTGCCACGAGCATCATCTTAAACCAATCTAGCCTTGCCACAGCTGCAGCCCCCTCCAAGAAGAGACGTAGCCGTTATGCCACAGAACGCATCACCCGAGGTTATAGGAGAGCAGCGCCTGTCAGCCTGTAACCCACTCAACGTAAAGGGCCTACTTACCCCTCCAGCCGTGGCAGGGAAGAGGAAGTGAACTGCCAGCTTCTGCCATCTTCGCTGTGCCTCGTCGTTCTCTCTCCTCTCTGCCACACTGCTATCTCTGCACCCCCCGCGCTGGCCCTGTGTTCTGCGTAAATGAGTTTGCAGCCCCGAGTTTGAGGCTGACTTGTGCAACGTAGTTGCAGAACGTCACACTGCCCGGATGCATTCAACACCGTCATACAGTTGCTAGATGAATCGCTACTCGACACTGCATTCACGCCTGAAGCATCCGCTTGTTGCCAGCCAGCTTTCTACATCTACGTACTAGATCACCAGCTTTCTCGCAGCTTATGAAGCCTACTGAGTTTCATGGCTACCATGCTAGCCTCGCCTCATCCATTGTAGTAACGAGTTCGAGTTACCACACAATTGGGGATACCTTCGCCCCCGCGCTTCGGCATCGTCTCTGACTAGGGACTACACCGTGGTTGGCATCTTAGGTTGGCCCTTCAGGCCACAGTCAGGGTACAGGTTGGGCTGTGTGTGTTGGTTGTTTTGACAATAAACAGGCATGAACCAAGCTGGTTGAGTTATAACTCTGTAACTATGTTTCAGCACCTTGTTTGCTGCTATTTCGTATTTCGTCCAACAACCCACTTACACTCTTGGAGGAGCAGGCACATGCTGACATCCGAATCATATCCATGTCCATTTGAAACCCCCACCTCTTAGGAGTTGTGGTTCTCAGGACTGTTGTACCTATTCTGTGAGTGCTTTGGCCTCATGGTGAGTTCCCGTCCAGCTAATCCGCTCACGGGGGGTGGGGGCAGCAGCTGACCCCGACAGAGGAGCTCCAACTTTACGATGGCACATGATGGCCGGGATGCTTGGCGCGTCACCTAGTCTACAGGGTAGTTTCTATACGGGTTCAGGCCGAGCGGCTGGATCTAGCTGGTCTGGGGGCTGCTGAGCTCTGGGTGGTGGCAACAGGCGGTGTTGCTTGATAGTGGGTGTTGGCGAGGCCCAGTCCCATGGGCAGTCCGAGCCAGAGGCGGATGACGACTGGATGTGGTTTACCCTCGGTCTTCTGGGGTGGCTTGAATAAATTACTAGGGAGGACTGAGGAGTGAGTCCCCTGCAGTCGACGGACGGCTTGTGCCTTATCCCGAGCGGAGGAAAGGCTGAAGGCCGACTGGGATGCGTTACCTGGAAATTGGTTGGCTGTAGGAACCGTAGATGCCTTCTTATCGGCGGCCCACTTAGTCCCTCCTCGTTGGGTGAATGGCATGGTGTTAGGTGCTAAGGGTCGTCGCAACAAGCAAGGGGCAAGTGACAGTAATTCCCTAGCTAGAGTACCCAGATGCAATGTCATGCTGTGTCAGACTTAGTGCTCTAACCGGTGAATCATACACTGTGGATGGAACAGGTTAGCTGATTTGGTGTGGCACTAAAGCTTCGTCGTGAGCTGCTCAGAGGCTACCGGGCACACCTCGTTAGGCCTGGCACTCCAACCGGGGAATTGCATGTGGTGGATGGAATGAGTTAGCTGACTCTGGTGATCCAGTTGCTTCCTCGTGGAGTGTTCCTAGTGGGGGGCTCTACCGTACGTGTGCGTCAAGTGCCTTTGCGCACTGGGCCCACAATATGGGTGTTCAGCAAATCGTTTGGTGTTTTGTGATGTATCACTATTATTGGCCATTGTTTGGCAATACCTGGTCATCCGCCATTCCCTTCGGGGGACAGCGTTTACAGGGGGTAGAGAGGTACAAATCACCCTTGGAAATAGAATGCAGCGCATAGACTTGAACACATTTATTCTCAAGAGAATAAACACGACCCGTATTAATTCCAAGGTGATGAGGGATTTCTATGCTTGTTATTCCGTATGGTTCACAGTTCGGTTCCCCCCGCATCACTTACACTTTGTCGGCACCGTTATTGATAGATTGGTTTAGGCAGTTTGTACACATGGCACTTGTGACCCATGATGGGTTGCCTAGGGGTATTCTCTCCTAATGTCCGTGTGGAGAGTCACTGTTCAAGCTCACTGGTTACAGCGACTTTGTCGTCCGCGTAAGGCCGCCTGCTGAGGGTATGGCCACGTGAAATGTTTGGTAGGTCGCCAGGGTGATTCTTTGTATCGTCGACTTACCCCTCATAGGCCGTTCGACACCCGCGGACGGGTCCTGCTGGTCCTTGACTGTCTGCTGGGTTCATTCGCTGCAAGGCTGGTGGTCGCCATATCTGAGTCTTCAGGCTCTACGAACCAGCTAGGTCCCTCGTTGGCTGGGATGACTGTCGGAGGCGAGAGCTCTTGGGGCTCCCTCACCTCCTCGGCTTGGTTTGGCTTCTACACGATGATGCTTGGCGGTGTGAGTACTCGCTTCGGAGCTCAGTCAGAGGGCTTTTACATGATACCTGCGCCTCGTCCAGGGAGGATCCTCCTCGCCCTTAGTCGGGCCATCTCCATCTGAAGCTGGGCGGCATGGAGGGCAAAGTATGGAAGGACACATCACCCCTCTTGGTTGCCGATAGAGTTCTGTGCGTTCCGCCCTTGGTTCGGCCTGGGTTGTCTCTGTTGGTGTGGCCGATGGCACGGGTACTGCCGGTCGGGACGGTGAGTGCTGTCGGGGTCGTGCGACGTCTTCTTCCTTTGGTTCCGGTAAATCGTCTCCCCCCTTCTTTGTCGGCGTTGACCTCCGCCCCTTGATCTCTGGGTACTGATTATCGTATAGATGCCGTTCGGGCCGCTTGTGGTGGTCACATTGAACATTTGTGAATGTATGGTAAACAAACTTCACGGTTCTGTGGTTGATTTGATTGGTCAATCAAGGTTGCAGGTTGTTTGGTTTTAATATTTTAGACCTTCAAAGTTGGGGTATTATTTTATACTCACCCTATATTTAATTGATAAACATGTTATTTTTAACAAGTATTTCATTGAAAATAACGAATAAATATACATGTGCAATACTTTCTTACCTGAAATGTTGATTTTCAACACATGGAAACCACGTGGAGATCTACACGTAAGTCCACATGGTCTTATCCTAAACACGCGGCGCTGCGACCACGAAGAGACAAAAATACGTAACAGCCAAATCAATAAGGGGGAAAGTGTATATGATTAACGGAAGAAAGACAGTACTCAAAAGTTAATCAGTGATTAGTAATCTGTGGTTACCGAAACGAAAGGACGTCATAGTGACATAGTAAAAAAGAAAACAGTACGTTTGTAAAATTGTTGAAGACTGAACTTGGTCCTGAACTAGCTTTCCAACGATGACATTCTCCAATGGCGTGCTCGGGAACAAACTGCAAGTAGGTCAGCCAAAATAATGCAAGAAAACCGATGGATACCGATCAGGTTGGGGAAAGACTGTAAATATCACCCAACAGAAAATTGTGTATATTGTAAATTGAGAGATAAGTTTTTTCCAGTATTATGTTTTTTTTTAAGTGCCATGTTTCTCTTAGCTAATTTAAGCGACACGAATGTAATTTTTAAGTAGTGTTAAATTGTTTTTAAGTGTTACTTCTCTGGTTAACACGTTTGAGCAGAAGGGGACAGTACCTCGCTCAGGTTAGAACTCGGTGCTATGCGTAACATGTCCCTGCTGTGCTACACATAGGTAAAGATCCACAGCCCTCAGCNTTTTTTTTCCTGAGCTGACTTAAAAGACCTACATTTTTCCAAATCTATCTTTTTGGAGACAGTACAGAATCTCCACAGCCCTTCCTTTCTTTCATTTAAACAAAGAGACGTGAATAAAGATTGGAGCATTCGGGACAACTGTAAACTTAAGGTTAGCAGTAAAGTGGTATCCAGATACATATATCCTTCTCACTTTTTTCTCTTGGCACATCTGTAGTGAAAATATATGTAGTGGTCAAGCTACCATTGGCACTATTTTAGAGGACTTTTAAAATGTACTCCACGTATATGAAATGAACATTATTGCAAATTGTGCAACTTCTTAACCATCTATATCTTAACTGACTATATCTGTGTGAGTTTGGTGTTACTGTGTAGAGTTATATATGTTTTTCATTTATTTGTTGTAGTTTATTGCTCTGAATTTTCTTGTATAGTCTGTCTCACTAATGAGTCTGCTTTTTTGACAANGCACCCGCAAGAGAGAGAAAGAGACAGTGCAACCTTTCTGCACACCGCGACGCTGCCCAGCCTAGCAGAGACACAGAAGAGTGGCTGTGCCAGATGCCAATATAACACCAAAATGTTTTTTTATACAAAAATATATCAGTGAAATGGTTGGTATTATTTACAGAAACTGGGCAGTTTTATTTACTGTTTTTCATTGGCCCTATGCATGAGTGTAATTTTTTTATTTATATAATAATACAATTTTTTCAATGATTATATTACAAATTGTATAAACAAGAAATATCAACAATTCTATCCTCACAAATATCTCCCACTTGCCAACTGAGTCATATTCACTCTTAGCTACCAAACTTCCCATTAACTTAAGATTCAATCTAACACACATAAACATAATTTTTATATTAACCCAGGAAAGGACCAACCTTCCCTTAACTCATCTGCACTTTGTCCGGTTTTTTTTATGTTATTTAAAACCAAAACAAACTTTTTTTTTTTTTCCTCCTGAGCTGACTTAAAAGACCTACATTTTTCCAAATTTATCTTTTTGGAGACAGTACAGAATCTCCACAGCCCTTCCTTTCTTTCGTGTAAACAAAGAGACGTGAATAAAGATTGGAGGATTCGGGACAACTGTAAACTTAAGGTTAGCAGTAAAGTGGTGTCCAGATACATATATCCTTCTCACTTTTTTCTCTTGGCACATCTGTAGTGAAAATATATGTAGTGGTCAAGCTACCATTGGCACTATTTTAGAGGACTTTTAAAATGTATTCCACGTATATGAAATGAACATTATTGCAAATCGTGCAACTTCTTAACCATCTATATCTTAACTGACTATATCTGTGCGAGTTTGGTGTTACCGTGTAGAGTTATATATGTTTTGCATTTATTTGTTGTAGTTTATTGCTCTGAATTTTCTTGTATAGTCTGTCTCACTAATGAGTCTGCTTTTTTGACAANCATTTATTTGTTGTAGTTTATTGCTCTGAATTTTCTTGTATAGTCTGTCTCACTAATGAGTCTGCTTTTTTGACAATTCTGACATTGGTCTTGCGTACAGTTATTCCTATGGCAAAATATTTTCTGTTGGCATACTGCGGTCTGCAAGCACAGGTTTTTAAATTTTTACAGATAGAGCTCAAGTTAAACTCATGTTTTATAGATGAGTTGTTCAAATTGTTTTCAGCATTGAATGATTACTGCAATTGGCAAAACTATTTTATATGTTTTATTACCATTTATTTTAATTAATTTTTGAAATGAAGAAAACTCATTTAATTGCACTATAAGCAATTTATATATATCTACATTACAATAAGAAATAGACATGGTAAAATGTTAAAATCCANATTTAATTGCACTATAAGCAATTTATATATATCTACATTACAATAAGAAATAGACATGGTAAAATGTTAAAATCCATTATACGTCAGCAATTAATGATTTAAAAAATGGTTTGCTCAGTTCCTCTTGCAGAAAGACAGCTGTGCCTGTTCTGCAGGTTTCAGAGAGTTCGCTTNTTTAAAAAATGGTTTGCTCAGTTCCTCTTGCAGAAAGACAGCTGTGCCTGTTCTGCAGGTTTCAGAGAGTTCGCTTCTTTTTTTGCTTTACATAATTTGCTAAACTAATTGAACTCTTGGGCATGCAAACTTAGATGTCTATTCATGCTTGTTGGTGAACTTGAAGGCGTTTGTATGGTGTTACAGCATTTATTGCTCTTTGCTGTAGATTTGGGCTCTTTTGAAANTTTAATTGCACTATAAGCAATTTATATATATCTACATTACAATAAGAAATAGACATGGTAAAATGTTAAAATCCACTATACGTCAGCAATTAATGATTTTAAAAAATGGTTTGCTCAGTTCCTCTTGCAGAAAGACAGCTGTGCCTGTTCTGCAGGTTTCAGAGAGTTCGTTTCTTTTTTTACTTGACATAATTTGCTAGACTAATTGAACTCTTGGGCATGCAAACTTAGATGTCTAATCATGCTCGTTGGTGAACTTGAAGGTGCTCGTTGGTGAACTTGAAGGTGCTCGNATTCATGCTTGTTGGTGAACTTGAAGGCGTTTGTATGGTGTTACAGCATTTATTGCTCTTTGCTGTAGATTTGGGCTCTTTTGAAAAAAGTTCAAAATTGGTGCTTTAGTAGGTTTTGCGCTCAGAATAATTTTGCTTATAATATACAACACACACACAAATTATTCATATAATTTACTGCCACATTTTCTTGAAAAATTTGTGTGCTTGGTCACTTACGTACAGCAAGGAATTTGAACATGGTTTAGCTGAGCGTACCAAACACAGAAAGATTAGTGACCTTACTTATTTTTTTATATTTTTTTTTTCAGAATGGTTGAGCTGTGTCATTTTTACAGTTGTCATTCTGATGCTTTCGTTACACGATGTCATCACAGAGATACGGTTGTTTACATTAAGTGTTTTGGTGAATAAATTACGTGAATATTGGATAAGTATGACAAATGTTTGTATTTTTAATTTTGCAAACCAAATGAATAGACTTGGTGGGCTGTAAAACCTGCAATGAATTACCGTATCTACAACCTGTAAATATATTCTTTATCGCCACTGTTTTAAGTTTTCTTGAGCATAACATTTTCTCACATAATAATTACTGCACAATAAATACTATTACTGTGTGCTGTGTTCATTCATAAAAACCTACTTCCTTAGCACTTAACAGCAAATTAAATATTGTACCGGTATTTCTTGTTTGTGGTTGTCCCTGTAACATTGTCATTAATAAAATGTAAAAAGGAGGTATGTTAAGTTGCAGTGCTTTAATTGTACTAACTAGAGGTAAGTGCTAAATAAGGCTTTCTAAAGTTGAGATACATCACTTATGTAAATTATTACACTTTATGACTAATATAAACATAAACCATCAAATCTGTAGGTAAAAAACTAGTATATTTTGAGTCTAAAAAAATTGACCTCGATTTCTAGTTCGTCAAAAACTCAACTCAGCTCAACAATTTGAGTACTCGCAGACCCCCTGATGTAAACTTTATCTGTGGCTGATGAGATACTGCTGTTGCCATGGAAACTGCTGTAAGCAGGACCACCTCATAATTCTCGAAAAGTGCGCTTATTTGTGAGACAGACTATAAATGAAGTGTATGTTATTATTTTACACTTCTGTTATCATGATTGTTTAATATTTACAGTATTTTGAAATATTTACCATAACCCATTTCTCATCTTCCTGAAGGTTATTCGTTGTTTGTAATTTTTTTGTTTCAGCCAAAAATGGAAATGCCAGATTACAGTAGTGATGGGGAGTGCAAAATGGATGGTGCATCAATGTCGGGCTCCATGTTTGGACTTGACAATTCTGTCGACGGGAACCATTCACTTTCTTCCTTGCATGGTATGTCTGCTTTTTGTTGTTGGCAGATTTTATTTCTTTCATACTTGTTTCTTTTGTACTGTCTCATGTATATGATAGGGCTGAGCCGATACCGGTACCGATATATCGAAACCAGCCGATATCGTAATTATCGGAATTGTATGCAATTCATGTTTAAATCGCCGATATTATAACCAATATTTTGCCTAAGAATCTAAGATTATGCTGTTCTACAGTGAAACCTCATTGTTGCGTTCCCGTTTATGTTGTTTTCCCGTATCAGCCGATTTTTTTTTTGGATGGTCCCAACAAATATCCTATATAAACAATGTTAAAAAAAACCCGCATGCTACGCCCTTAAATCATTAATTTACCCGCATCCATCGATCAGATATTCTGTCCGAAAACCAAAATATATTCGTAACTATTGTTTATCTGTGGAAAAACTGTCTTAAACCCGAACTACCAAAATTCAGTAGCGTCAAGAGCAGGTAAACAGACACTCCCAGACCTCAAAAGCTAGTATACACAACTAGTTGTGAAAGAGTTCAATTGTTAACCACCACGTAATTTATTTTTGATTATTCAATCACTATTTGTTTTTAAAATTACTCACGTCGAAAACAGGTAACACATAATAATTGCAGGCATTTCTTTGTTTGAAGTCAGCAAACGAATATTCGCGCAAATAAAACACGTATGTATAATGGTTGTGGTACGGAGCAGAACCAGACAATATTAATGGACGGAACGGATTTGAACTTTACTCTCGTTCCACAATGGAAACGTAATAATATTTAGGTCAGTACGGTAAATAACCATGTAAATTACCAGCATTAAAGGGGAACGTTATGTTTTCACCGATTAATTCTGTTAAGATAAAATTACGCTGGTAACTTTTTTTAAGAGTAATGCAGGGATATCAACTGTCACACAAGATGGCGAATGTTGTTTAATTTGGCGAAATTTAAAAACATTTTGAGGGCAAAGGAATTTTTAGCGGAGTAAAATACAATTTAAAAAAATCGGATTTTTACATGTCAAACTTAACAATTTTTAGCACGTTTCTATTTTGAATCATTGTTTTTAATAAAGTTTGTTTGATTTTTGTCACTTTTTTTTACATTTGGCAGAAATTTTGTGAATTTTATGTAAACATTCGGTGGATTTTCAAAATTAAGTGCATTTCGGTATTTCATAATACAATACTTATAGTGAATGATTGAGATATGTTTTTAATCCAGTATTTAAGATATGCCCACTGTTCATTACAGGCAATGAATTCAGTATACACAAGGATGAAAAAAATTATTTTTTTTGAGGTTAGGTTTTACTTTTTGAGGAGAGAGGTCCACATGTAGAGTTTTCCCCTCATGCTGAGCTTTTTCAGTAGGTCCTATGAAAAACGAATAATAAAGGTTTCACTATTTGGTTTTATTAAAATAATCACTATTTTTAAATTACTGATATGGCTGGAAGAAAAAGTGATTTGTGGAATTTCTTTGTACCGTAAGCAATACTCAAGAATGCAAAACTGTTTACAATATTTGCAAATGTTTGTTTCGAGAGGTGGTACGTCATCAAGTTCCTATAGTACCACAAACTTAAAACTGCACCTTGAATGTACGCACCATTTGAAGTGTCGTGTTTTTTTTTTAAGAGTTTCATTGCGTAATGACATGCTTTTGGAGATTATTTTTGTCTTATAAATATACTTAAGCTTAATATGTAGTTCCTATATTTATCGTAACAGTTAGGCTTATCACTGAAACAATAAAAACGAAGACAATTAGAATTTTATTTAGGTAAATGTTTAAAAATTCTGTTTTTATTTTTTGAAACTTGCAATAATGTTATTTTTCCTTGTCAGGGCATTATCGGTATTGGTATCGGCAATATCGGTAAGTTTGTATCAGCAATATCGGAAAAGGCTCAAAAACCATATCGGCTCACCTCTAGTATATGATACTGGTTCCTTTTGTATACTCTATTTCTTTTACAAAGGCCATTTTTTGACAATCATAACCATCAACTTTGTAATGGTGTCACAACAAATTACACCATTTGCGGTGCCTGTGTTAGCTGGATCTTAACATGTTTGTTATGTGTTCAACACTCGTTGAAAATAGTACGCACAAACAAAATGAGCAAATTTAAGATTCCCATCAAAAATTGAAAACAATATTGCATTTCCAGTAACATATTGGTTTTTCAAATATTTTAGCATTTCTACTTTGTACTATCTTAAATCTATTATGAATGAGGTGACAGGGGTTTGCCCCATTGTTAGCAAGACTCCGGCAGACGCAGCATGACTGATGTCATGTTGGTTGGTTGGTTTTTGCGAGAGAAAGTATCAGTTTCGTGTTTATGCCGTGACTTAATGTAACAAATTATTGTACTATTTTCCATGCAGTGCTGTTTTCAGTGTATTATTAATATTTTGTTATAATTTTTGCATGGCATTAGTGGAGTTTCCTGGCAACATGTGTGTTTCTTTCGTTAGTTTGCAGTGATGTATATTTGTGATGTGATAAAAGTTTCCTGTATTAATTGCCTACAGAATAAACAGGAACATGCATACGTATGTACCCACATTCACACATGAAGACTTTTGCCTTGTTATTGAAGTACCAGTTATTTGAAGCACATATGTTACAAGTGCGTTTTTGACCAATACCACATTTGAAATAGCATAAATTGTCTNTTGAAGCACATATGTTACAAGTGCGTTTTTGACCAATACCACATTTGAAATAGCATAAATTGTCTGAATTTGAGTTTTAACAATTGCAGGTAAGATGTGCTAACAAAACTCATAGTTTACTTATTTTCAATTATATTCATGGTGTGTAATTACTCAAAGGCCTGCGTAACTCTGTGGGCTTAGTCACTTTTGCTCCAAACATCATGATATGTATTTATGCACACGTATGTCCAGAATTTTTTTTGATTTTATTATTTTGATTAAAATTATAAAGTATTTTTGTAGTATACGTGTATATCAGCCTGTTTTNGTTTTTGCGAGAGAAAGTATCAGTTTCGTGTTTATGCCGTGACTTAATGTAACAAATTATTGTACTATTTTCCATCAGTGCTGTTTTCAGTGTGTTATTAATATTTCGTTATAATTTTTGCATGGCATTAGTGGAGTTTCCTGGCAACATGTGTGTTTGCAGTGATGTATATTTGTGATGTGATAAAAGTTTCCTGTATTAATTGCCTACAGAATAAACAGGAACATGCATACGTATGTACCCACATTCACACATGAAGACTTTTGCCTTGTTATTGATGTACCAGTTATTTGAAGCACATATGTTACAAGTGCGTTTTTGACCAATACCACATTTGAAATAGCATAAATTGTCTGAATTTGAGTATTAACAATTGCAGGTAAGATGTGCTAACAAAACTCATAGTTTACTTATTTTCAATTATATTCATGGTGTGTAATTACACAAGGCCTGCGTAACTCTGTGGGCTTAGTCACTTTTGCTCCAAACATCATGATATGTATTTATGCACACGTATGTCCGGAATTTTTTTTGATTTTATTATTTTGATTAAAATTATAAAGTATTTTTGTAGTATACGTGTATATCAGCCTGTTTTTGTAAGGGTGTCTTGAGATTTGCAATTTTCAGTCAAACCTATCAATTAAATATGTTAACTGAAGTGCAATTTATGCAAATAACACCATGTTGTTTTAAAAATGTTATTCAATTACAGTTTGTCATGTTCATGTTAATTGAGTCTGTAGCATAAATAGGTCATGTTATATATATATGTAATCTTTTTGTACAAGTAAAGTTGTGCTGTACTTTCCCATGTACAAAACAATTTTTTAAAATTGCAACGCATGTTCAGATGTTAGTCTCGAGTGTCAGCTTGCCTCCAGGCACTTACTTTAAAAATGGCAGTCATACAAGTATTTTAGGTTTATTTGGTATAACTACCATACTGTTTAACCATTTTCAACCAAATGTTGTATGCTGACAGTATCATATAAACCAAAACAACCACTTTTGTCTGCCATTTTGTAAGATAACTGTACATTAATTAATAAAGTTGTTGGGTAATATTTTGGGGAATCAATTGACAGATTGCTACTATATTTGGCAAACCAGTAGTTCTGCGGCAGTTGATAGGTACAAATATGTTTCAATTGTGCCGGACACTTATTTTGAAAATCGCGGCCATGTAGCTGTTCTAGCATACTAGGCCATATCTTCGAAACTGTGTAATAAATTCCAAATTAACTTTGTATGGTGGGCGTATATATAACAAACATTAAATGTGTCTTCACGGAGTCTCTTTTGTCCTCCTTTTTGTAAGATAGTGCCACATAAATAAATAAAGTTTTTATGTCATATCTCAGGAAACAATTTACTGATTCCTACCAAATATGACAAACAAGTTGTACTGCCGTAAATGATGTTAACTGATGATTTGTTGTAGGAATGTTGGACACTTATTTTAAAAATGGCAGTCATGTAGCTATTTTAGTTCTGTTGGTTATATCATCGAAACCATGTCATTAAATCCAATGAAACTTTGTTTGTTAGCTGTACATATTACAACTATAAATGTGTCCACACAAATCTCTTTTGTCTGCCATTTTGTAAAATAGTATTGTAACATTGCAGTTTTTAGGGATATGTTTAATACTTTAATGTGATCATAGATATTTTAATTATATATGATTACAGAGTACTTGCTTATGTTGTCACTTTCTTTAATACATAGAGATGATGTGTAGGTAATTTTCATTTGTTTCTAGACAGTATTCATTATTAATATTTTGTTTGTTGTTTGTCATTTCTTTACTAGTGCTAAAATACTAAATAAAACTATTGTGGTTGTCTCTCGTCTCGCCATTGCTGATTGATGGAGAGGTGTGTCAATAGCCAATCGGAGGACAGGAGACAACATAAGTAAGGCAGAAGTAAAATAGAACAAATTTTTTTCTGGTAGAATAATTCTCACCACCACCTTAGTTAGTATAAGGAATTTTTAAGGAGATAATTAGTAACCAAATTAAGTTTAAAATTTAGTACAATTGCTTTAAGATGTTTTGAACTTTGAATAATAATTAATTAAACATAAATGATATGGATTTTATCGTATTTGAGAAAAAAATTTAATTTGTTTAATGTTGTCGGAGAAGAAGAAGAAACGGTAAATAAGAGATTTGAGAAGATTTTAATTACAACTTTATAGTTTTAATTGAAATGTAACAACTGGCAACTCATATTTGGGACGATTTCTACTTATTTATATGTAATGTAACAGTATCACATAAAAAATTTAAATCAAGCAATATCTCATATATAAATAAAAAAATAAATAAAAAATTCTACCAAATTTGGCAAAAAAATAGCAGTATGACAGACCATGTAAACTGAGACACACATTTTCAAAATGGTGGCCATATAAAAATTTCAGATCAGAATTTTTTATTTACGAAAATATAAAACAAATTTAACTTAACTTTATATGTTGACAGTATCTATTAGAAACATTGTGTACAGAGCCTCTTTTTAGGCAATTTTGTAAGGTAGCCCCATTTAAGTAAGTAGGGTTTTTGTTAGGAATGTGCCGAAGCCGATGCTGGTACCGATGAACCGGCCAATACCACGACCATTGGCGGCATCTGAACATTATTTGCCAATTACTATTGACCGATTAGTAGCGCTTAGATTACGTCTGTAGCATGTATGTAGCACTTACCAATGACTTGTCAATGAACTTGATACTGTTCACTGTGCGAGGGTTTGTAATACATTGGAACCTCATCGTTGCAATCCCATTTNCCTTCTTTTTGTAAGATAGTGCCACATAAATAAATAAAGTTTTTATGTCATATCTCAGGAAACAATTTACTGATTCCTACCAAATATGACAAACAAGTTGTACTGCCGTAAATGATGTTAACTGATGATTTGTTGTAGGTATGTTGGACACTTATTTTAAAAATGGCAGGCATGTAGCTATTTTGGTTCTGTTGGTTATATCATCAAAACCATGTCATTAAATCCAATGAAACTTTGTATGTTAGCTGTACATATTACAACTATAAATGTGTCCACACAAATCTCTTTTGTCTGCCATTTTGTAAAATAGTATTGNTGTTAGCTGTACATATTACAACTATAAATGTGTCCACACAAATCTCTTTTGTCTGCCATTTTGTAAAATAGTATTGTAACATTGCAGTTTTTAGGGATATGTTTAATACTTTAATGTGATCATAGATATTTTAATTATATATGATTACAGAGTACTTGCTTATGTTGTCACTTTCTTTAATACATAGAGATGATGTGTAGGTAATTTTCATTTGTTTCTAGACAGTATTCATTATTAATATTTTGTTTGTTGTTTGTCATTTCTTTACTAGTGCTAAAATACTAAATAAAACTATTGTGGTTGTCTCTCGTCTCGCCATTGCTGATTGATGGAGAGGTGTGTCAATAGCCAATCGGAGGACAGGAGACAACATAAGTAAGGCAGAAGTAAAATAGAACAAATTTTTTTCTGGTAGAATAATTCTCACCACCACCTTAGTTAGTATAAGGAATTTTTAAGGAGATAATTAGTAACCAAATTAAGTTTAAAATTTAGTACAATTGCTTTAAGATGTTTTGAACTTTGAATAATAATTAATTAAACATAAATGATATGGATTTTATCGTATTTGAGAAAAAAATTTAATTTGTTTAATGTTGTCGGAGAAGAAGAAGAAACGGTAAATAAGAGATTTGAGAAGATTTTAATTACAACTTTATAGTTTTAATTGAAATGTAACAACTGGCAACTCATATTTGGGACGATTTCTACTTATTTATATGTAATGTAACAGTATCACATANATTGAAATGTAACAACTGGCAACTCATATTTGGGACGATTTCTACTTATTTATATGTAATGTAACAGTATCACATAAAAAATTTAAATCAAGCAATATCTCATATATAAATAAAAAAATAAATAAAACATTCTACCAAATTTGGCAAAAAAATAGCAGTATGACAGACCATGTAAACTGAGACACACATTTTCAAAATGGTGGCCATATAAAAATTATTGATCAGAATTTTTTATTTACGAAAATATAAAACAAATTTAACTTAACNCCATATAAAAATTTCAGATCAGAATTTTTTATTTACGAAAATATAAAACAAATTTAACTTAACTTTATATGTTGACAGTATCTATTAGAAACATTGTGTACAGAGCCTCTTTTTAGGCAATTTTGTAAGGTAGCCCCATTTAAGTAAGTAGGGTTTTTGTTAGGAATGTGCCGAAGCCGATGCTGGTACCGATGAACCGGCCAATACCACGACCATTGGCGGCATCTGAACATTATTTGCCAATTACTATTGACCGATTAGTAGCGCTTAGATTACGTCTGTAGCATGTATGTAGCACTTACCAATGCCTTGTCAATGAACTTGATACTGTTCACTGTGCGAGGGTTTGTAATACATTGGAACCTCATCGTTGCAATCCCATTTNCTTGTCAATGAACTTGATACTGTTCACTGTGCGAGGGTTTGTAATACATTGGAACCTCATCGTTGCAATCCCATTTATTTAGTTTTCCCGTACGAGTGTGTTTATGGATGGTCCCGACAAATATCCTATATAAACAATGTTAAATAAACCCGCATGCTACATCTGTGCAGCATTACTTTTCCGCATCCACTGGTTGGATATTCTGTCCGAAACTCAAAATATATTTTGAACAATTGTTTTTGGATGATTTGTTTCCGTTGTGTCCGTTTTACCGTATTTCCTGTCGGTACATTCGCTAAAGCTTGTGTGCATCATTCGTTTTTGAACACTACGTGAAAGCAAAACAACGTGGATAATCGACAACTGGTGCCATCAATAGTATTGATTACATCCCGCAAGAGTTTTTCTGGTTCTATTTTCTTCTTAAGTCTTTACTGCATTCGTAGGTTGGTGACAATGAGAAAGCAACTGGGAATTCTTATTCTTCTTGTGGGGTTACTGCACTCGTAGGTTGGCGACAATGAAAATGAATCACACACACTATGACATTGTATTCAACGTTCTGTTGTGTTGTTATTTTAAAGGGAATATGAATGGTTATAGCCGTGGCCGTATTTTGATGGGCGTAGTTATTATTGGAAACTTGGCTGCAGTTAGAATTTTAAAGGTTTGAATAAGACTCCGCAAGTAATAATTGGCAAAAATTGTTGCAAATAATAAATAAGTTGCGGACATTTTAACAAAGAGATTGAGTGTGGCTCGGCCGACGAGGAAACACTAGACAAAAATATTGTTATAAATAAAAATAAAATTTCACTCAATTTTAAGTGAATATTTAATACTAAATTGACTTCAATAAGTTCTTTTCAATGACATCTTTAGGCTGTTGGTTTAAACAAACCTGCATTTTGAGTTTATGTGTGATATTTCGTAGTCTAAAATCCTAGTCCGCATCAAATTGCCTGAATTTTTAATGCTGTCTTTAATGAACTCAGTTTTTAATAAATGCTCTGNAAAATCCTAGTCCGCATCAAATTGCCTGAATTTTTAATGCTGTCTTTAATGAACTCAGTTTTTAATAAATGCTCTGTTGTCTGATAACAATTTTTGCTTGACTGTTAAGTCACTTATTTTCCCAGTTAAACTGTCTATCTTATAATTTATTATTAAAATTAGTGTTGTATTTAATTCTTATGCTGTAGACACCTAATGCAAAGTGCTTAAGTGTTCACAAAACTGAAGACTTAAATTTAAGTAATAAAAGTATTACCAAATATTGGAAATTGGGAATTATGATTTTGCTCATCAAAACTGAAAATCGGTATCGTCCGTATCTGCAAAATGTGGTATTGGTCCATCCCGAGTTTTTATGCCATATCTCGGAGACCAATCAACCGATTTCCACCATATTTTTCACACAAGTAGTGTAATGGTTGGCCATGCAAACTTGTGTGTTTTTAGTGGCTCAAAACACTTAATTTCAAAATGATGGCAGTGTAAATATGTCAAGATGAACCCTATCTTTGAATACATTACACTGATTACATCGGAAGTTGATGCTTCGAATCCTACCTCCGTGATGCAGTTGATTGCACACTAACCTAATTTTACGATTTTTTCTGAATTCAAATTTTGGCTAAGTCACTTGTGTATTTTCATTTCTTGGTACTCTTTCACATGTTTCTGGTTTCATCTCTATTGATATTGCTGTCAACGAGATGTCAACATCTGCATATCATCTAAGTTTTTAAGAGCTTTACTAAAATTTATTTGCACTCTAGTAGAGGAAAGAAGGCTCATTAGTTATCAGTAACTTGTTGTTTTTATTAGAGATTGCCTTTTTCTATACTCATTGTTGGATGAGTGCATAACATTCATTTGTTTAGTGTCTCGTCACTTTTGTCACTGCTTTTCCTCGTGTTTACAATAATGGAATCATCTCTTATTTTTTTAATCAAATGAAAACCATATTTAAGTGGTTGCATTTTTGCCAAGCCAACAAACAGCAACATCATTTATTCCTCTCTTCATTGTTTACTGTTTTCTTAATTGTGATTCTTGTTTAGAATATTGTTAGTTATTCAGTTTTGTATGCTTCCGATTACATTCCTTTTTGTACAGTCAGAAACGAAGTTACTCGTCAGCAGGAAAGCAACAACCAATCAGTGGTCTTGATGGCGGAACAACTATGAACAGTAGAAATAAATGCTGTCCGCTGTGCCGAAAAACTTTGTTGTCATGTCATTTGTAATGGATGTTTTTTTTTTGTGATAAGAAAACTAAATGGTGAAAGTTATATTATGGATATTAAATTCAGGTGTAAATAATTGAATGTTAACCCATCCTCACTCTCTTCGCATCCTTGGCAGACTACAGCAGTATTACAGCTTCTTGGTTAGAATTATCGCTCACCGCTGCCATTTTCGGTTGTCTGCTACCGCTGAGACTGCATGTCCTCTTGCACATCAGTGCAGAGTCTAGCCTCCAACCCAGATGCCAAAACAAATCTCATCAGTTACTGCTCAGAAGTGTTACTAAATACATGACTACTTGTCAGTAACGGTATCATCAGATTATCACATGTTTGTATCTTCAGGATTGTTCATTTCCTCTAAACATATAGTGTAACCCTGGAGAGATAATGGGAACATCTTGAGATGAATATTACATTTTATTGCATGTAATTATTTCTTTATACGTAGTCATCTGGGTTGTCTCTTGCAGGAATAAGGATACAATTTGACTCCATTGTAAGCAAAGTTATGGGAATATCTGCATTGGAAAAGTACTTGAAGTATTTATTTATGCAGCTTGAGAGTACTGCGTGGTTGTACGGATGTTTAACAAACATGTTATTAAAATATTTCAGATATTTGTTTTTTCCTTTTTTTATTTTAATTGGTGACAGTGGTATTTAAATGGTAGTATGCAGCTCTAGTGAGCCATAATAATATTATTTCAAGTTGCAAAAACAAACAATTTATGTATTTTGTTCAAGTGTAATCTTAAAATGACCAAGGTTACATACAATCTGGTGATTCGTTGTACCCCAGTAGGGCTAACATAAAGTCTCCAGATTTCCCGCCTGATATTAGTTCAATTAAGCAATAATGAGACGAATTTCCATGATGTCGCTTATTATTATATTCCACAAGTGGGGTTGTCGATGGTAAAATAGACAAAGTTCTTCAACTTAACAGATGCCAACTGTACAATTACATCTCGCCTCTCCAGTGTTCTAAACTCATCTGCCCTTTCATCCTAGCATACTCCTCTACTCTCGTCACCTGATACCCTACATCAGTACATGCATAAATTCCTGGTATCTGAGGAGCAAGTCGCGTACATCCGGGCACTGCCCTCGAGTCCACGTGACCAGTTCAGTACACAATTACCAACTTATACTAACAACAAGATTACGGGGCCGTCCGACCACGGCAGTGTCACTCTCATGTGATCTGCTAAGCATACAGATAGCAGGCACACTTATCTCAATATCAACCATAAGGTTGGTTTCCACTAATCCATTAAGGAGGTTCAGACGAATAATTACAATACATTCCTACAGTTACGCAATACAATAAAATCATATAACAAGATTAATTATGTTTATATCAAAAACAAAATAACTGAGGCAACCAATATCAGTCACATAATTACACAATTACTTATCACAATAGACCAGAATGTGGGGCGCAACAGATTTGCTGATAATTTTTATATATTGATTTTGAGACTTTCTTCTCAAAAAAAAATGGGCAACTCCTGCTCTGAATGTGATGACTGCAATGGCAGCTGAAACATCAGTTTTTCTAATATTTTGAAAGTTCTGATTCCAAAATGTCTTGAATGCTTTAAATTTACCCAAAAAAGAAAATCTATTAAATGTATGTTGTACAGGAGGTATTTAACTGCTGCACACAATTTTTTTTATTATAGCAGTGTTATGGGTACAGATATAGTTATAGTAATGGTAATTTTGATTGCATTAAGACACTTCACCAACACCTGTCAGGACTCAGGCCAGTTCAGAGTATCAGACATTCCTGACGGTAAGTTACAAAGTTGTTGTATGTTCATATTTTAATGCAGTCATTTGCTGTGTAAATACATGCCTGGCAGAGAAACTGCCATACCATGAAGGAGTGCTCAAAAACAGACCAAAATGCACTTGTAGATAGCCAAGCAGGTGCAGAATAAATCACTTAATTTTTACATACAGACAAGGTTACGCTGGTTTAAAATACAGGATGATCTGTAGGAAGTGGGTCCTTCGTTGTTAGGATGTAGTTGTGCGTATAAAATACTTAACAGTGGTAAGCATTGGCAGTGGTTATGGGTATTGATCCTAGTGTTACTCAAATTTCATGAATGGTTATTGTACTAATAATGTGCAAAGAGAAAAATCCTAAAAAAAAAAAAAAAAAAAAAAAAAAAAAAAAACTATCTGCTATGATGCTTGTGGCTTTGTTGTTGCAGGTGTGATAGACATGTTGCCCGGGACTTCTTCACAGAACTTCATGACTGACTTCTCACAGGACTCTTCTCAAGGTAGGAAACACTACAGCTTGTCATTTTACATGCAGTGAAAGGGTCCAGCGAGAACAAGTATGAGGAGGTCTGCTGCTCGTATAGTATACTACATATATTTAGAATTTGCTTCATGCCTGTCAGTTCAAAATCATTGAAAAATATTGGATTTGAAGTTTTTTCAAGTTTTAAATGATTCTGCTTATATAATACTGCTATAAATTTGTCAGTAATGCTATGTACCGTACAGAATTACAGAATAAAATTTTACGTAGTTACCGCAAGACAGACATATTTTCTGCTAGTAGCAAGTACAGTCGCACTGTAATGATGAAGCATGATTTTGTTGTCAAATTTTGCATGAAGCACGAATTTATTAGGTAGGCAAATTAACTTTAGTGGTGGCCACTGGTCGATGCGCAGGTAATGTTTTTTTGTTGTTGTTGCAGCGGATCTCCGCAAACTGCACTCGCTGGACCCGCGGCCTTGCCCCATCTGCTTCCGCATGTACAGTAACTTGTCGAACCTGCGGCAGCACGTGCGTCTCATCCACAACCCGCAGACGGTCGCCTGCCCCTTGTGTAACAAACCTTTCAAGACGAAGCTGTACCTCAAGCGTCACCTCATGAGCTTCCACGAGCTGGCTTGCTCACCCACGCAGCCTCCCAGCCACCCCCCACCGGACTTCTTCCCTCCTCCCCCACAGGTGGTTCTGGGGCCAGATGGCCCGAAGGTCAAAGATGCCTCAGAGTACTTCCACAACTCCCGCGCGCTCAACCAGTTCCCATTTCCCTTCCCAGGTGATGAAAGGCCCTACCCGAATGGTCACAGGAATGATATGAAGTTCCCAAATTTCCACTTGCTGATGGACGATCGTGGCAACCCCTCCTTGACACGGAACTTGAACAAGTCTGCGTATTTTTCCCAGCTATTAAACAAGTCCAGTGATGGTAATGTTTTGAATGTGGTGAACTCTGGAATATTTAAGAATCCTGAAACACCTTTGCCTTTATGTAACTCTTCGGGGGCTACTAAAAATCTGGATACATTCCCATATATGAGCATTGCAAATACTAGGAGTTCCAATGAAGCTGCATTTGTGAGTTCATTGGATAAGAGTCAGGAAAAGCAGCAGTATGGTGCACCATCTTCAAGTTGTAAAGTGGAAGAGCCTACTCAATATCAGTTACCAGAGTCTACTAGAAATAATAACGATATGGCCAGTATGGTGAACAATGTACAGCACCCGGACTCGTTGAAGCTTCAAGCCCTTGCCGTGAATAGCCTTGACATGCAGTCTGATGTTAGCGATGCTCTCTTAGGTCTGTCTGAAAATAAACGTGATGACCCAACTTCTTTCTTAAGTCCCAACCTTCTTGAAAATACTTCAGATGAATGCACTGCAAATAGTCAGGCCATAGGCAATTAAGTATTTTATCACAAATGGGTATCTTTGCTGTTGTGTTCTGATGAAATTAAGATTGCTTTGCTTTGAGCATGACCGCCACTTTCCTGCGTTAAAGTGTGCAACTTACTGTCCTAGAGATAAACCATAGTTGCAGCATTTAAATAACATGCACTTTGAAAGTAAAATACATTGCAGTGCGCAGCTGTGTATGGGAATTAAAAAGAATGCAGTGTATCGGTGCGTACTAAAGTTCCTTGTAATGATTTGAATGTATATTGTGGTGAGTCAGGATGCTGCTAGTAGATACAGTGAATGCAAAGCTAGAATATAAATTGAGTGTTCAGGCCAGTGGGTATTCCAGTAATGTAAGGGGGACCATAGTAATGAGGAGAAGGGAAGGCATTATTTGATACTTGTGGCATTCACCCCACACTTCCTGGAACAAGGTCATTTTGCCTTTGTTCTCCCTCAAAATGAATACCTTAACATACTGTTCCAGATTTTTTGTTAACAGGTGACCTCAAAACAACCCGAAACATCTATTGAACATTCGTGCAATGTTTAATTGCTCCAGGGATCTGAGCTGTCCAGGGTTCTGCTGGAATTATCCTACTTGATACACTCCTGTTTATATATCTGAAGTATAGGTGTGCACACATTGTGTGCCTAGGCACATCCTGTTTACAGACTTATTTATTAATTAAAGCTTGTGGTTTTTAAAATATATATTTATCAGAATTTCAACATGGCTTGGAGCATGCTGGTTTGTATGAGACATACTAAGGAATACTGAAATGGATTTCCCATGGCTTCAGGAGTGCTCCGGGGTGTCGGACAATGTTGGCTTTCCACCCAGCTCCCCGACCTCCCTCATAATAGCTTCTGCAGGCTAGCTACCACAGGAACTCACTTGAGACAGGCAGCCAGTGGCACTCAGACGTGTATTCATGATTGCAGCCCTCAAGGGGCTTCGATTAATAGCTCGTAACTGGTTATAGCTGCTATAAGCTGTTCACAGTAAAGTGAGAGCACTTTTGAGGTCGTAGTTACTTTTTCGTATCAGCCATTTTTTTATCCTTCCACAACTTTTTTAAATAAATATTGCCACGTAAGTAATAAACACAGTATATATAAAACTTGGAAGACCGGGAAACGTCCGGTATTTTGAAAACTCGGAGAAATATCGGGGAATTTCAAATAAATTAGCGAAATGCCAGAGAATTCTGTTACATGGATGCTATATTTGTCAGTGCTATCATCAATTGTGCGCCGCTACCAGAATCGTATAAAATTGTTTTGATGATTGGAGTCAAAATGCTTAGGTATTATTCTTTGCGATTTATGCATGGAGCAATTTTTTAAGATCAGGGAGTATTTTAGGGTAAATGTGTTAGCAAAAGGTCAGGGAAAAAAAATATTATTTTTGTCTTCAAAAATTAAATGCTACCTTATACTTCCATCACTACTAAAAACCTAGTCAGTTTAACCAACATTTGCAGACCAAACATTTCCTGTTGCCGGAATTCTGCCATACTATAAAATCTCCAATGCAAAGTTTACATCTCAATATTTATTTACACAATTCACAATTGAAAGCAAAGAAAAATAGTAAACATAAAATTCCTGTTCTAAATTAGGAACGTAATATTCATATACGTATACATTTATATACATGTATATTTACATATACGTTTAAGTATATGTAAACAAATAATAATAGTTTACTTTACTCAACAGTGCAAATAAACTCTACAATTAAATTTAACTCGTGGAGGTAAAAAAATCAAACAATTTTGATTCCTTCATTCTAGCCAAAATTGAATTGTCCCATTACTACCTAAAATAATTATGAAAGTCTTATTGTCAAAGACAGGGTTGCTGCCTTCACTTCCATTGGCTGATTAAGACGACTCTCTTTCACCACCAACTGAAGTCTATGTTGAACACAAGGAATGTGAGACACATTAGGTACTCTTCATATTTGCAGCACTGTCAGAGATAACTAACTTTCCCAATCAGCAAACGCCATAGAAATATTTTCAGCAATTTGCTCTCCTGTGTGGCTTGCTCCACAAAAAGGTATTACTTCCAATGATAGGGAATAAAAGGTCCAATTGCTATCTATGAAATGCGTTGTTATACTGATGAAATCACCTCCAGCTGCAGATGTCCACAAATCTGTGGTAACTGCTAATTCATCAGCATTTCGTAAAATGTCCTTCAGTTTGATTTTGACATTTTCTGCAAATACCCATTATGTCTTTCCTTGTAGGCAGCCAATATTTTGATTGAAGAATTTTAACGAATAATTTAAAACCTTCATCCTCCACTATCGACGCAGGCTGCATGCCAGTGCATATCATCTTGGCTAATGCTCTTTCTGTTTCTATCAATCTAGGATCTGATCTGTTCCAACTTGCAAACTTTTCTGAAAATGTTTTTAAATCATACTGTTTCAATTTTTTGTGAGGTTGATCTGAACCTTGGGTAACACTATTACTTGAAGTTGAACAGTGTGCACCAGATGAAGGCTGGCAGGAATTATTCATTTCGTAGAAATGATTTT